>BDDC01001926.1:0-15726 GCA_001662425.1 Chlamydomonas sphaeroides | reverse complement strand
CACCCAGCGCCATCGTCGGAGTCCGGGTCGGCGACGTCCGGCGGTCCCCTAAACACAACCCGCCCGCTTGCCGACGCGGCCAAGAAGGGGTGGTCCGCTCATTAATGCCTAACGTGCCTCTGCGTCGCGGCACCACCTCCTGATTCTACCTGCTAGTTTCTCCCCGCCTCCTGGTGCCTTGGCTCCTTTTACTCTACCCGCTAGCCCCTAATGGCTGGTGTTCTCTGCCCCCTAGCCCTGCACTGTCATTCCCCGGCCCTTGCCTCTCGCTTGCCGTGAGCCCCTGATGCCAAGCGGGCTGCTCTACCTATCCGCCCAGCACCACACAGCGGAACACTGCTGGAACTCGAGTATGTGAAGTCATGCAGCCCAAACCAGTCCTGCACCATCAACTTGATGGCCAACACTCTATCGATCCACCGGCAGAGGTCCACCAGAGGGGCACCTCCACATACCCTGGCACGAAGCTGCATCTATCATGGCCATTTGGATGGACGGGCATGGCAAACATGTCACATATGGAATATAGTCGACACTGTAGCAAATTGTGACATGCATGGTTAGGTAATTAAATAAAAATGGTTACAACATGAGCAGGGCCCACGTCACTTAAGGAGGGTAGGCCATGTGTGGGACAACATCCCCACGCCCACCACCGTTGTGCAAGGGCAGTGCTCGATTGCGCTGTTGGCACATGCATGGGGTGCTCACCCCCGCTGCTGGGTGCCCGCTCCATGTGGTGTCGCTTGGAGATGATGCAGTCCATGTAGTCCATGGCGGGGTCGTGGAGCTGTTTGAGAACACCAGCTGGACGTTTAACCCCAAGAGTAGTGAGCATGCTGCGCAGGTCTTTCCGTACGGTGCCTGCAATGCCGAGGCTCGTGGCTTCTTGCCCGCCATACGACACCTTCCAGCCAGCATCCCTCAGCAGGCCTGCGAGGGTGGCATGCTGCTGCACCTTCTCCTCTTGTTCGGCACTGTGCCTGGTGTCGGATGTGTAGCCAACCTCGATGAGGAAAATTGTGTGCATGCTGCGGTCCACAGGTCCCTCGTACCCGAGCTGGTCCGCTGCGGCAAGCATTGTTTGGAGCACGCAGTGAACCGACATAGCACACCGAGAACGAAGAACTGTTAGCATCCCGTGCGCCAGGCCTGTGTGGTTGCTGCCAACCGCTGGTTCGTCAGAGTCTATCTGAGCTTGCTGGTTGGGATAATGTGGCATGCTGACATGCTAGTTTGTCCGGTGCGATTCCGTAAATTATTCTGAAGGCAACACATGCGTTACAGGCCAACACTTGTGGTTACGCCCATGTAGTACCACTGATGTGGACTCCCGCATGAGGGCAAAACCCTAAAGCAATCCAAGGAATCCATGTTTCCCCAGACCCGCTGGCCAGCAACACACTCAGCACACACCACTATCACCATAAGCAACAAGCAAAATCGACCACGACATGCCTGCAGTGGTAATCACCGGGGTAGTCATATAACAGCGCACGTAGACCATTCTTCACCGCACCGTCCTGCTCCACAATGACTCACAAGAAGCATGCATGCGTGCAGTCCGTGTCACTGGTGCACAGCATGCGCAAAACCCCCTGCATAACTAGCCCACTGGATGGACTGAATTCCCACCAGCAAGCATCCAGACGGCAAACACCCAGATGGCTACAGTTTGTGGCGACATCCCTGTGTTTGCGTGCTGCTGCCCGCTAGGTGTGAAGTTTGCGGACATGGTGCCCGTCATCCATCAAGACGAGCAGAAAACATGACAATCAGACAGAAGCAAACATGAATCGTCTCAACTTCTACAGATGTCCGCTGCACGGCAACATCAATGGCACGGCAACATCGCAAACCAGAGTGCAGTGGCGCACACACGCATTATCATGTAGAGCCTGGTACATGCAGCAGTTGAGCTCGCAATGTGTTCAAACATTGGGGAACGGAGGCGCTGTGTTGTGCTGTAACATCCTTGGGTTGTGGGCTGGCATGGTCCCCTGGCAGTTCCATCCCATTCAATCCCGCCATCACCTAGAGCCACTGCTGCCTGCACATTTTGACCTTCCAGGGGTTGCGGCTGGCGTCCGCCAGCAGCGGCGACTCATTGGTGGCACCGCCGGGGTAGAAGATGCTGCAGGGGGGCACATTTGCGGGAGAAGCAAAATAATGGTAACCATTGACCACACATGTATTGATGCGTACGTCAGCAGGCGTGAGGGCAGCATCACTATGTGCTCAACAGCGCTGTGGGATGCTGCAGCATGCGGCCGCTGCTATGGGTTGACATATCTTGCTCACCGGTACAGGCCATTGTCGACTGCAAAGCGCACGGCGGTGTTGCCAGAGGCACGGAGCGGTGCAAGTCCGCTGGTAGGCTTGTAGCGGGCGGGTGGGTGCATCGGGTCCCGGTACCTGCACAATCCAGGGGAAGGGTATTGGCGGGTGCCGTGGGCTAGCGTGTGACCCGCAAAGGCTGAGCTACAGCCACAAACTTCATTGAGGGATGCCCAAGTGAACGGCCATGGTTTGATGCTACGGCACCATATGACCTTGCCGCTACACAAAATGGACTCACAGGTCGTACACGATGTTCAGATTGTTGACAATGGCGGGGTCGTACTGCATGGGCAGTGCCGTACTGGCTGTACGGCCCGCCCCCGTGTGTACGTTATCAAAGGAGCGCATCATCTCGAGATCCTCGTGCACCAGGTTGTGACAGTGCGCCATGTCTGGCGTACAGCGGCAGGGTGCAGGGAAGGCCAGGGGTCAGAATGGTCTGTGCATGGTGGTGGCGTGGGGAACCTGTCCCACACGCGGACTGCCTAACGGAACTGAGCGATGTGAGCTCTTTGACTTGGTGGTCGGCACGGGGTGTCCCATACACGCCTGCCCTCTTGAATGTAACGACATGTGCTTTACACGCATCGCGACTATCTATATTTCTGTTTTTTTCCGTGAGGCTGCAATAACACAACACAATGCACCCACCACTCACACTCTCCCCTGTGCGGCCCAAAGCGCACGAGCAGCGACACCTCGGAGCCAGGGTCCAGGACCACCATGTCCTTGCTCGTCCAACGCTCGTACTCGTGGACCTGTACGGCGGTATGGCACGTTGTGTGCAATACTGAGCAAAGTCAGGGATGCATTGTGCAGCACGCCAGCTGTGAGACACACGCGTTTGCCGCCATCCTTTCAACATGCCTAGCAGCGGTGCGTATGCATGTGTGCTAGCCATGGCCGACCGGCGCACCTGTGCCTCTAGGCCGTTGCGTGTGAGGACGTAGAAGTCGACCAGATGGATGTGGATGGGATGGTACCAGCCTCCACCCGTCTCCAGGCACCAGATCTCCCTGTCAGACAGCAGGGTTGCTGGGATCAGCAGCGGCTAGCTGCAGATTTGATTGACAGTTGGCTACATGTGTGTCGTGCCACATGTTGCACATCGCAAGGTCCAAACACAGTGTTCAAATGCAATTGTGCAGCCCGTTTCTGTCACCCCATGTCCCCAGCAGTCCACCCCCAAGTCCTCTGGCTCCATCCCACCCGAGCCCCGACCCACCAGGTGCTCTGGCCCACGTCTGAGGCCATGACGCGCGACGAGTGCCATGTCTCGCCGTTGATAACCCTGGAGGGGGCAAGCGTAAGGAGGAGGCCATGGGGGAGACGTTCTTTTGAATGTATCAGTGCACCAATCCACATCAATTCTGCAGCAAGGAATACGGCATTCCGCGGTGCGTGCAGGGACGTGTCACATACATGCTGTCATCTTATTTAGGACCCTTCTCACCACTTGCCGTGCCGCCGGCCAAAGCGGAAAGTGCGCGTGCACTGCCTGTGGGTCGAGTACAGCGACATTGTTGGGGCAATTTACGAGCACTGGATGGAGCACTGCCTGCAAGTACCGTATGTGGGTGAATCACACATGTATTTAGACGTGATATGAGTCGCATAGTGTGCACTGCACGTGTATTCGGCGTGTCAAGCATGGACCCCAGCTGTTGCTGGTACCAGCTAAGACCGTATATGGGCTCTCAATGTACCCTTAATAAGACGTGTCAGAACACAGATAACCTCAAACAGGTGTATGCACGATGATCGGTCCTGCCGCACCGGTTGCGCGCCATGGTCAGTGCAGTGTTGATCTCCGTCTCGTTGAGCACCAAGTCAACGTTGGTGCGCGAAGGCGCCGGATTCGTGGGGAAGGCGGGGGGCGCCAGCAGGCTGAAGTAGGCCTGGACATCAATTCTCATCACTAGGTGGCTGAAGCAGAAGAAGGGAGCTGCGGAGGCAAAGAGGTGCGGTGAGTCAACAGTCTCGTGTGTGTGTTGGGTGATTGGCACAGGCATTATAAAGAGGCGGTGCCCCACACACAAAAATTCTGCAAACTCAAAGGCCAGATGCTTCATGACAGAGGCACCATAAAAGCTTAGACTGGATAATGTTATATGAACGGAAGATTCCCAACAGACGCAGCAGAAACACTCACCGCCCTTCATGCGGTAGTCGTCCTTGGCGTTCCACAGGTAAAATTTCTTTCCGGCCATTCCCCGGAAGTCGCACACCACCTCGTACCTGCGCACACCGAATCCACGCAAGAGGTTGGGTGTCAAGTACCATAGTACCCTGTACCAAGCAGAGCCCCCAAGCAGAACACCGCCCTGCTTGCCGCACCTCTCCGCCACACCAATGAACAGGCCCGCCGCAGGGAAGGGTGCTGGTGTGCGGCGAATGCCTCCCTCGCCCGCAATGACCTGGCCATTGGTACAAGTTGGAAGCTGTCTGTTTGACGTAGCAGCGCAGTGTTTGCACGCGAACTAGCGGCCGCAGCACCAGGCCACATGTTGCGATATGGACACGGCCTCTCTGCTGGGACGCATGCTCCACACACATCACCTAACACAAGCCGTGGTCATCACGCACCAGGCTACCTGCTGTGCTGGGTGCGCGGTACACCAGTTGCAGAGACGCATTCCCCCAGTCCTCATCACGCACCTTGCAGTTGGTGGAGCTGAAGTCGTTGCCCGTGTCGTCCACGATACGCAGCTTGTAGGGTCGCGACACGGACGACACCAGCCAGCGGAAGCGGTTCCAGCTGTCGGAGGGGGATATAGATGGCGGGAGGTGAGCAGAAGCCCCGGGTTGTAAGGCGAGCAGGCGGCATTGAAAGGCGACCAGTGCCGTGTGGACCGCTGCCAGCGGTGGAACTGTATGGACCTCGATTCCCCCAAACCACCCCATGCCGACCTCACCGTGCGTCAATGGTCATGACGGGCCAGGGAACACCGTTGACCATGTTGACGTCTGCGACCAATGGAGGCAGCTCGATTGTTGACGCATGCACCATCCATTACACACACGCCACCTTGGAGCACCAGCAGCTTCACATCAAGCCAGGCGGGCTGTCCCCGCCTGGCATGGGCCGATTCCCCCACCACCTGCCTTCCCGCAGCCTAAAACCCATACGCGATCCCCACCCTGCCCCCTGCAGACCTCCGTAGAGGTTGTCGTCATGGGCGCCCTGCGGTTGCGATGGCCGAAAGGCATGGGCGATGGGTGGGTCAAAAGAGGTTAATCACGTGGGAGGCCCCAGCGTCCATTGCAAGTGAAGCGAGCAGACGTGAGTCGCGTGGACTGGACACGCGGGTGTGGACTGCACACACATGAGGAACAGACTACAGGCAGGCGGCAGCTGAAGACATGAGCTGGCATCAAGCCACCATTCGCCCACCTCCAGCTCCAGGAAGGCACGCTGCATCACCCACCTCTCTGTCGTATCGCAGCTGGCAAGTGGAGTCAAAGACAGCGTCCTTGAACTGTGGGTGGGTGCACGGGGCAAGGATTGGATCATGGTGGATGGCGGTGAGGTGGGTGTTGTGCATCGGGTCAGCTTGGAGAACTTACGCACAACACACTTGTTACCGTGTACCGGCCCCAATGCCGCATGCAAATTGCTCCCCAATCGACCCGCTTCGCACAACCCCACCTGCATCTCCCAGTCCGGCAAATAGTCCAGGTTCCAGGGCTCGCCGCAGCCTCCCTCGGCCGCCGTGTCGTGCACCACATACAGCCCTGACAGGCCCCAGTAGGCGTTCTCTGGGGGCGGGCAAGGGGAACAGGGAAGGTGAAATATGCTTCAAGGAGCCCTGATATCATGGTGTGTAGTTTGACGCACGCTGCTGCCTGCAATTAGTGAGATTGCTAGACGTGTACGTGTCGTACAACCGACCACCTACCGGATGTGATGTCCAGCTGGTGATCGTGGTACCAGGCGTACCCGGGCCGGCGGTTGGAGTAGTAGTAGTCCTTGCTCTCCCCGCCGCACGTTGAATCTTCGGCCCAGCCTGGATTGGGGTGGGATGGGCGGCTCACTTGCGTCAGAGTCATGCCACATCAGAAGAAGTCCATGCCAATCATATTGGCTGCTTTCGGTCCCGTATTCCAGCATTGTCTTCGTAGTACAACTCGTGTCTCACCATCATATGTAGCCAAGCTAGCCTCGCCGTGCAAGTGCACGGAGATGGGCCGACCCTCGCGGCCAGCTGTGGTGTCACACGGCGTGTACGGCGCGAATGGCAGCAGCCCCACGCCGCTGATGTTGGTGTTGGTCATGCGGTTGTTGAAGCGGAGAAGCGTCTGACGGCCCTTGAGTACCCTGAACGACGGCCTGCGGGGCCAGAGGTGCGTGTGGGAGGCAAGGACACACGTTTTGCTGCAAAAGAAGGAACAAGCTGTTGCTTGCTCGACTCAGGACGAGCAAACTGTGGCACCGTGGCATGGCGTGGCCATTCTAGCCCTATCCCCGGAGTCCCTCACCCCGGCGAGGTGCCGTTGTACGTCATCAGCCAGGTCGGTCCGGCGGGGCAGCCCACGTCGACCTTTACAGAGTACACGTCGATCTCGTACGCATCTGTACACAGATTCGTGCCTTGCGGCGTGGCCCTGCGGGTGATGGCGGGAATTGTGAGCGGCCGCAGTAACACAGATGCGAGCATAGCACCCCGCGGTGTGTGTGGGATGTGGTCCCTCCTTGGGCAGCCGAGCATGTGGCTCACTTGCAGTATGAGTTGGCTCGCTGTGCCCTGGGCGGCTCCTTGAAGGTCCTTAGGAAGGGCGTCCATTTGAAGGGGCTGCTAGGAAAGCCGTCCACATCAACACTTGTGGCGGTACAGAGCTGCAGGGCCATGTTGCGGGGATGCAAGTGAGCACGTGTTTGCTTGTATTTCCGTAAATGGCCACCACTTCCACATGGTGATGACATGAGGGAGGCAAGCTGACAAATAGCCGATGCTGCATAAAGAGGAAAGCACATGCCCGCTGATCCCGATGGGGTGTTAACACAGACGCTCAAGCTGACCGCGCCCCAATCGTACAACACAATTCCTAGCGTGTCCCATACGTACCCGTGATGGAACGCCATACGGCGTCACTGGCGGGTTGCTGAAAACACCGCCCACAGTAATGGTTGGGGCAACGTCTGTAGGGACACGTTGCAGCCGAGTAAGGCGGTCATGTTTCCATATGTGGTCATGGCGCTGCTATGCGGGCACTCACTGTCGTTGCCAGGGTCACTTTCCGTAACCCTTGCGGGCATCACCAGCACCTCCCCAGTGGCAGGGTTGCGCGCCACCCCATCGTTGGTCGAGGCCACTCCGTCATTGTCGTCGTCTTGGGGGCCCCCAAACAGGTCGTCGTCGTCGGGGTCGACCAGCTCGATGGCCGGGAGCACCTGCTGGCGGGGAGGCGGGTAGCTGAGTCTGCCGATGACGGATTCAGTCGCGTGACTTCGGCCAGGTGTGCCAGCAGGGGGGTCGGGTCTCGGGGGCAGCATATGCGCAACGCAGCAGCTGTGCTGCGTTATAGCTCCGCAGGTGTGGCAGCCAAGCCCACATATGCTCCAGCCCCAACCCACATCCCTCGCACTCACCTGGCTGGTAGGCCACACGTCCGGCAGCGCCACGTAGGCGATGTCCTGGACCTGTGGTAAAGTAACGGATGTGGGCAACAAATGCTGTGGGTCTGGAGGCCGAAAGGCATGCAGAAGCGGGGGACCAAAGCGCAACCAGCCCAGCCACCTGCCAGGTACGGTGTGCGAGTCTGCGATGGCCAGGCAGATGCATGTCGCCCTTGCAGACAGGCAGCCAGCGCGCCGCCACAGAAATCGTGAGCTAACCAACACTTCATTCTTGCCAAGAACGCGACCCCACATGCTGCCCCGGCAACCAGCCGCTCTTGCGCTTGCCTTGTTGCTCGTTACGTCGTACCGATGCCACCTCATGACGCTGGGGCAGCCGCAGCAGCGAGCTTCCGTAACCAGGGCTGCGGGTGGCGATCAAGAGGGAGGGATGGTGTGGTGAGGAGGTGGCCTCGAGGTAGCAGCGAGGGCAGGAAGCTGCCCGTTCGACCGATAGGCGTGAGGAGTGCAGTCTGTGCGTCGCAACCATCGCGAGACAAAGCATTCCACGGAATTCGTAGCTACCCACGATTGTATGGTATGTCGGGTCGCTGGTTGAACGCGGTGACGCAGGCAGAGCACGTGTGTGCGCTGCACAGGCCTGATGGGAGGGGGAGAGGATGTAGCGTGGACGGTCGGTACGGCAAGTTACGGCTGCACGGCGGCAAGGCACGCACACGGCCATCACGTTCCGAGCCAAGCGAGCGAACACGAGCCATGCAGCCCATCGTCCAAGGACGTGCGCCAAGCAACCAACAAGCCATTCACGCATATTGGCCCTTCGCCACGTCAGCCGCACATTCATGCAACCAGCCCGTGGCGTCCACCACAGTCCCCAATCTGCTGTGTCATGAACCCAGTGCAAGGGTATGAGCCACCCCGACATGCCTCAAAGCCCCACCCAACCGAACAGGCGCGCAACACACCTTGGGTGCAGGTTTCGCAGCCAGGCGCGTACTGGCCCCAGAACAGAGTCTGTGGGTGGTTGGATGCGGTTGGGGCGCCAGCGTTATGGCACAACAACCTGCTGCATGGGAGCGGCAGCGCAGCTAGAAAGAAATGGAAATAGAAAGAGAAAGAGAAATTGTTACAACTTGTGCAAAGCACATTTCGTTGCATTCAGGAGGGCGGGCGCGTATGGGGTGAGCCCCACGTATGGGGTGAGCCCCATGCCTACCACCGGCAGCGCAGCTCCTTTCTAGCACAGGTACGGAGGCAGCCTGCAGGCTCTATGTGTGTGTAACTCACCGAGGTGTCTGGCAGGGCATCTCCGGAGGTGGCCTGTGCGCATGAGGCTTCAAGAAACTGGCCCTCGAGGCACTCGCCCCCAGAGATCACAAATTGTCTGCGGGGCGGCAGGGAACGTTGAGGGGAGATGAACGCGTATGCCCGAGCCAAGCCACGCGTGCATGGCTGTGAACGATGCTGACGCTCAGAAGCGGCCATCCAAGTGCAAGGGCAGAGTGGGCACGCAGCATGCATGCAGTCCCGAGTGCATGGCCTGTGCAACAGCGCAAGACAGCCAGGCATACCCACGTGGCAACGGCGATGGGCGAGAATGTGGCCAATTTGGTCACCATTGCAATGTAGCCACTGATGTAGAGAGTGTCCCAGCTGTAGCAAGCGGGGGAGGGAGCGAAGGGACAGCACGGGGTGATTTGAGCACATGCGGACACTGACGCACCCTCAGCATTCTTCTTCAAGCAGCCCTACACCTCACTCACTTGGTTTGGCTGAGAAACGATCGCGCAGCATTGCCAATAGCTGTGTGCTTGGGTGTGGGGCCACTGCCCTGCGGTGCCGCAGCAGGGGACGGGTCGCAATGGTGAGGGAATCTTGGTGTCGACGGGGCGGATGCGGGTGCGTTCCATATCGAATCAAGGAGGTCAAGCGCCACAATTGGAAGGATGATGAAAAGCATTTCGTGGTGATGAGGGCTGGGTCGTTTTAGTCGTTTACAGAGTTTCGGGGGCTCACCCCTCTGGGCCCAACGCCCGGTACAGGACATGCCGCTGGCACACACCTGGCATGCGGCTCCGATGAGTGCGTCGTTGGGTGTGTAGAACCATTGGTTCGCGTGGGGGCAGTGGCTTGCATTCACAGGGCCCTGGGTGCAGTTGCGGTTGGTCCAGAAAACCTGCATTGGGGGTTGTGATTGGGCGGGCAAGGTCACAAACGTGCAGCCGGTGCAAGACACCCAAGCTACGGGCGTGGGTCAGGCTGATAAGCATGCGGCCGTACACACAGCCATGTGCTCCTTGAGCGCCCACCTTGAGCGTCTCCGCCGGCTCCACGACAGGTGGCTTGAGGCCGTACTGCTCCAGCCGCAGCTCATTGATGGCGGCCAGGCGGAACTCGCGGCTCGTGAACTGCGGTTGGGGGAAAACGAGGATCCTTTAAAAGCGGGGATGGGGCGCGGGGATACGGTAGTCAAGATCATGGGATCAGGGGGCATGCGGGGCAACACGGCATCATTGAAGGAAGCCAAGCGTTCGGTGGGCTGCTTTGGACTGGGGGCCGCAGCAGGCCCCACTGCACATCGCCGCGGATCCAATCGCCAGCCGTGCGGGTCATGCGCCTTCCGCTATGCGCACCTTGCTGTTCAAGCAGCAAGTGGGATGGTGGTCGGGGCAGCGGGCCGGCGGCCAGCAGGGGTACATGGCTTGTGCTTGTCAAGGCTGGCAGGCTGCCTCACCCTCCTGTCTGCGCACCTTGCAGCCCTCGAAGCGCGCCTCTGCTTGCAGCTCCGCCTCGATCATGCCAAGGACGGGCGTCTCGATGGGGGCGGTCGTCCCCGGAGCCACTGGCGTGACCTGAGGTGGCGGTGGGCGGCGTGCAGCGGCGGCTGTGTTAGCACAAGGCCACTCTGGAGATGTGCAGATAAACAGATATAAGCGACAACAATTGCAACTTTATTTGCTACAGATGTAATGAAATGGGGCTGCCCCGGAACCACAGGCGTGACCGAACTGGCATGAGAGGCGGCACGTGGCATGGAAGGGCAGTTGAGGAGATGGAGGCGGCCGTAAGCGGGCAATGTAAGCACAAGGGCTGGGGCCGGCGGATGATGCGAGTCACACAAAAATGCAGCAGATAGTAGAGGGTAGCTGTAACATACGACGCACCTTGAGCGTCGGCGAGCAGATGTCCTTGAAGTAGTGGTTCTCCCACCTTGGAGGAAGGAGGCAGAGGAGAAAGAAGGTCGAAACATCAGGATCCGCACGACCCCACACGAACGACGACCTATGCGCGCACGCCCAGCGCCCATTGCCCATTGCCCCTCTCCCCTCAACCCCCGCCCTCACCTAAACATGCGCACGTTGCTGCAGTCCTGCTTGGTGGGGTCGCAGTAGTCCTTTTTGTTGGGGCCCATGAAGCAGCCCTGGAGGCGAAAGGGAGGAAAGGGTGTTCGACATGCATCAGTACACCACCGTCCCTCCGTGCCATGTGCCTTGCCAAGGCCTGCAGCCCCTCGGCATCCCTGGCCGCCTCGAGCGCACGCCCCCCTCACCTGCTCGTCAATGAGGCTGTGGGATCCCATGAGCGCCACCGCCTCTCTTATGTTGATTCCTCGGGCCTGTGTATTCGGGATGGTGGGGGTGTAAACTGTTGGCCAAACCAACGCTGCAGCGCCGATGTGGTTTGGCGCAGACCTCAGTGCCCTGTCCCCCCAGCCAACGCCTGACCACCGCCCCATTGTAAACCCGCTGCTGCGGCCAGTCGCGCGCCCCACCGTCCAAAAATCGTGGAAGGCCTCGAGGTCGATGGTGGCGGACGGCAGCTGGCCGGCTGGCGCAGGGCGGATAGAGTCCAGCCGACCAACACGCAGGACCTGAAGCAGTGCCAAGGACGGCAGGGTCGTGGGCGGGCACGAGAAGAGGCCCGGATGGGGCGAGTAAGAACCAAAGCGCACCGCCTTCATCAGTATCGTGCTACCCACCAGCGAGACACAGTTGCGTCACCTGCAGCTCCTAAACACACGACACGTCGCCAGGAATGCAGGCCAGTGAGCTCCAGGGTTCCACCTACCCCTCGGCCGCTTCCTGGCAGGATCTTGACGCGGCCGTTGCTGAGCACGTCCGTGGCCACGGCGCCGCACACCTGTAGCAAGGGGTACAGGGTGAGAAGGGGATGGGTAATTGCGGACATACAGGTGATGCACACTTTCGCTGTGCAGCTCGGCCTGTGGGTTCATGGATACGACTGCATGGAGGCCCCTGACCCCTGCATTCGATCTCACATATCCGCCTCTTCACTTCCTGCCCACTACCCACCGCCAGGGTGTCGGCGACACTGATGTCGTAGTAGGCAGCGACCTTCTTGGCTACACGCGCCACGATGGCCGAGAAGTTGTCGTACGCACTGTCATACGGTGAGGAGGTACGGCGTGACTGTGTGTGCGGCACCACAACACAGATACATGGAGCGAGCACCCATACTGCTCATTTTGACTGCGGCTTACTTCTCGGGGCGGATCAGCTCCTCCGCAGTCAGAAGTAGTGATGCATCCAGTCCGCCGCAGTCGGGCCCCGGGCAGGCGCTGACGTCGACAGCCATGCCGTCATGGAAAGTGGCACGAACGAAGAAGCTGGCAATGCTGGGGGCAGGATGGAGGAGGGGGAAGAGTGAGGGGCGGGGGACTTGATTGCGAGAAGCAAAGCCAAGTGCGCGATCTGGTGACTGCCGTATCCTTAGGTCATGCATGGGCCCTGACCCCAGCCAAACCGTGCGAGCTGCGCTGCTTGCCACCCAGCGACCCGTCCCCACCGCTTCTCCGCTTTGAAAACGGTGCGACAGAGGGAGATGACGCCGCCCCAGTCCTTGTCGACGGGGTCGTACAAATCTCCAGCCGGAGTGTTGGCAAGTTTGGGAGCCCAGAGCAGGCGGATGGCATTCAGGTCGGCCACAGACAGAGGTGCCTTTGGCGGACGAGGAGGGGGCGGCGGGGGGCTGGGCGGTGGCGAAGGTGGGGGAGAGGGGGGCGGAGGGAAGGGGGGCGGCGAGGGTGGGGGCGATGGCGGGGGCGACGGCGGTGGGAGGGGTGGCGGTGAAATCGTGCTGACGCTGATGACGCCACCTATGTTCACAGAGAGGTCAAGGAGGCCTTGAAGCCGGCGGCGGCCGAGGTGGGTCATCGTGGGCATCACGTTCGCCGTGTCACGGTACTGCGAGAGAAGAAGTCGGCAGGGACAGAGGCAACCTTGTGGCGATGCATGTCCAGACATGAGGAGTGGTGACGTAAACCCAGCAGCACCTGCTTCAGGTCGGTGCAAAGCTTGCCACTGCACTGCACTTGGCGACTGAGCAGCGCCGTGACGTTGACGCTGACTCCCGACGCAGTGAGCACGGTGCCGTCGGGTTTCAGGCCTACTGCCGCCGCGATGCCGGGTGCCACGCCGGCCACGAGCCACTTCTCGAACTCGGCCTGGGTCTGGGCCTTGGCAACATGTAGGAAACACATTATAGCTGCTGACAACAGCAGCGTCGCAAGGGCAGCGGATGGCGGCGCCTTTCGCGCCATAGCTGCTTGTTGTTCCGCAAGTGGCCGTCTCGTTGTTTTTGACACTTGCCGTTCGACACTATGAATAGCTGAGGTTGTGCAAGCTACAGTGACTTCCGGCGGGCAATCATTATAAGAATCAGAAGATTGGTTGTTGAGACGTTTCAGGTTTCGGCCGACAGCGTTTCAAAAAGGGTTTCAGAATTCCGATGGATCGCAATGCAGTCACAGCAGGCCGCAGCTGACCGCAGTAATCACGCCAAGGTGCAGACGCTGCCAGGGTAGCGGACTTTACGAGTCAGTTGAAACCAAAGCTGAACTGAAACTGCCGCAGCACCCACTGCCGCAACAAGCTTTAGTCCGCACGAGGTTTCGGGATTTGTGAACGCTGCATGCTTTTCATGTGTCAACCTGCATGTGTCTGCGAGTTCTCACCCGTCGCGAAGTAAAGTGAGTTCGCAAGAAGGTTTCAGAAACGCCGAGGCGAGCCCAGGTAGGAGGCGAGCCAGCAGCTAGCGTTTCGTCGCACATGGGCCGCGCGCAGCAGGAGGCCCTGGATGGTCGTGCGTTGGCTCTGATGACCTGGCTTCGTCATCCGGGTACGTGCATACGGTGCATCGTGGGCAGGGGATGCGTGGTCACCCCTGGATGCATAAACCAGGAACCTGGACCCCCCTGCCCGTTTTGTTTTGTTGCCGCGTGTCGGCTGTGTGTCCGCGTCCAGTAGAGGAGGCCTCTCCTCTGGGTGAGGCAAATCACACTGTTTTCGCGGGGCCACACAAAAAGATGTATCTGTACATACCCCACGGCCTGGGGAGACCTCAGCTACCTAAGCAGGCAAGGCCTCCAGGGTCAATGGCAACCTGCCTCCACCACAACCAAGTCACCGTTGGATGAAACAGTAAAACTGTAGCCACCGTGAAGCTGATTGTGCCTTGCGTGCGCCCATCCAGTGGAGAACCGCGGCTGCTTCGGCATAGTATCAGACAGAGTCACGAACGTGGGGGGTAGTGATAACTACCGGTGCGCAGTGTCGTCAGACGACATATCGAGATATATGACGATTCCCTAGATGGGACCGCACGCCAGTGCGAACCACGCGTCATCAGTGACTCGGTGGCAGCTTCCCAAAACCATGGCAGTATCAGTACTCCATGGCGGTATGATCAGCATACCGGTCAGTGGTGTCAGTAGCAGTAAGCTGTAAGCACAGAGCAGGCGCGACACTACAATCGGCACGCACCCACGTTTATTTCACAGTGCTCCGTCCCAACCTCTGGCCATCGATACATCCCCTCCCCATCGAAACCAGGGCCTGCAGGCAGGCGCGTCAGCACCATCTGCCTCCAGCGGGTGCTGCACGTGGCGTCGACTATGCATCAACGAGCTGCACCCCTGCCGCGGCCATAGATTAGCCCATGCAGCTGCCACTTTGATCACTGTGTAACCAGCGTGGAAGTCAGCAGACGGAATACTACTACTTGTCCTGAGGCACGCAGCAACCTCTTTGGGCCCGCCGCGTCTCCATCCACGTCCGCGCTCCCGCCGCCTGGAGTACTGTAGTCTTGGCGTAGCTTGGCACAGCGAAAACGACGCGTCCAATCAATGTATGCAGATCGGTGCGTCCAACCCTCGCGGCTCCTTGGCTGGGCCACAGCGCACGGGCCATGCCAGTCACAAGCAAAAAAAACAGCCAAACAAGCAGGCCCGCGCGACACATGTGGCGTGAGTCTCCTCCTGACACGACGCGCCAGCTAGCATCGAGGCATCGTGGGTGCAATCTCATGCATTGGCGACCAACAACAAGCAGGGCGCGCACGCACACGCAGCTCTGGCACACATGCAGGCTTGCACCACCGGAGTCACCCCTGCTGGTGCGAGATAGTGGGCAGGGCAGGGCACGCACGGCACTGGGCGAGATATGGTGGCTAGAGAAAGCCGTGCGAAGCGTCGCGCGGGCTTGGTTGCTTCCTCGCGTCCCAACGGAATTGAGACCAAAGCCCGAGCGAACAGGCGGGCCTACCTAAGCACGAGCGAAGGCTGCAAGGACCGCTCGTTGAAAGGGCAAGACGTGCCATTCCGCGACATTGCGTTAGAAGAAACCCTGCGAGGCAGGGAAGAGGAAATAGAAATAGAAATGGTTACGACGCGTGCAGGGCCCACGTCGTTTAATTAAGGAGGGTAGGCCGTGTGTGGGACACCGTCCCCACGCCCACCACCGTTGTGCAAGGGCAGTGATCGATTGCACTGCTGGCACGTGCACGGGGCG
>BDDC01001925.1:2636-18483 GCA_001662425.1 Chlamydomonas sphaeroides | reverse complement strand
CTGCTGCTGCTGCTGCTGCTGCTGCTGCTGCTGCTGCTGCTGCTGCTGCTGCTGCTGCTGCTGCTGCGAGGGCGGCCACAGGCTGCTGTGAACGTCGTCTTGTCCCCCAGTGCCTGCCTAGCGGCCCCCGGGCCCGGACCCGCTTCGGACCGATACGCGCCGGGGGAAGCGTGCGTGCAGCACGCACGTGCGCGGGGTCCCCTGGCATCGGGCCGGGTGGCTGCGGGCCACGGGGCGGAGGGGTGCGTGCGGCCCGGGGGGGCTGCTGCGAGGAAGGGGCGGCCCCAGTCCAGCCCCGCCATCGCCCCCCCCTTCCCCGCCATCGCCCGCGCTTCCCCGCACCGTGCAACCCCAGAGCTGCTGGACGACTACCGTGCCGAGGTGCTGCAGCTGCAGGGTGCGCTGGCGGAGGCGCACACGCCCACTCTGGCGGCAGTGGAGCACCGCATGTCGCCGTACCTGGTGGGCAGGGGAGGGAGGACGGCGCTGCTATGTGCCGGTATTGTGCAGCTGCAGCGAGCAGTATGGGTTTGTTTGATTTAGATTGATGCCTGCGCCGAAAATGCCTGGGTTACAGGGGCTGAGGGCCGGTCGCACTCGGGAGGGGGGAATCACGTTGCCGTGTGGCTGCGAGGTGGGACGGCTTGGGTTGATGGGGGGCCCGTGGGAAAGGGGGGCTAGCAATGGTTCCGCTTGGGGGAGGGAGAGGAGCGACGCGGCGACTGGCGTGTGGCCGCCGGGCGCGGGCGCCGGGGGCGATGTGGCGCAAGGCCCCCTGTGCGCTGCGGGCTTGCTGGCCAGGACCCCTCGCTGCAAGGAGCAGGGCTGCTCGGGTGTTGCTGCGCCGCCCCCCACCCCGTTGGTGCGGTGGCAGCGGGGGGACTGGCGGCAGTGGTTGCGGGGCCTGCTGGGCTGCCGTGCCGGGCACGCCAAGTACCCGGATTTCCCCCCTCACACACCCGCTGCGGCAACCGCCCCTGCGCCGCACGGCCCTCTCCCGCCTGTCGTGCCTCCGCCCCCGAATCCTGCATTCCCCCTTTTGCCCCCCCTCACCCCCCCCCTCACCTGCTTCCCCCATCTCCCCTCCCTGCCCCTCTGACCCCCGCCCAGGACGTTCTGGCAGCCGCCCACGGCCTGGTGGTGTCGCAGTGCCACGCCTCGGTGGGGCCCTCCTTCAACGCCGCGGCGCTGCTGGGCGCGCTTGCGGAGGGTAGCCGCTCCGGCTCGCCCGGCGTGCGGCAGGCGCTGAGCCGCCTGCTGTGGCACTGCAACCAGGTGCTCATGCAGCAGCTGGCGGCCTGGTGAGCCTCCGGGCGCTGCGCTCTCGGGGTGCTGGCTGCCGTGCTGTGCTCTCGGAGCGGATGCGCGTAGCGGCTGCCGCACTTTGGGCGTCGTTGGCGTCGTCGTCGTTGCTATCGTTGTTGCCGTTGCCTGTAGCGGTGAGATTGCGCAGACACTTCCTGCGGTGGCACGGCGCGCGGCGGCCATCGCTTCTGGGGCTGCCGGGGCAGGCGCTGGCGGCACCGCACCGCGCCCGGCCCCCCCCACCCCCGCGCGCACGGCGCATTCCCCGTGTCCCACCTCCCTCATCCCCTCCCTCCCCGCCTCCCTCGGCCCCGCCTCCCTCAACCCCGGCCCCGCCTGGCCCCCAGGATGATGCACGGCATGCTGCAGGACCCCAACAAGGAGTTCTTCATCCAGGCCAGGCAGCAGCAGCCGCTGCTGCCGGCAACCGTCTACGGCAGCCAGCAGCGCGAGGACGCGGCGGGGCCTGGACCCGGGTACCAGGTGGGCGGCACCACCAGCTGGGTGCGGGGTGGCGGTGGGGGGCACAGGCATGCTGCCTGCCCCGGCGTGGGAGGGCACGTACGGCACCTTTGGATTCAGCCCCGGGGTGTGAGCGTGCGCCCTGAGGCCCCAGCAGCGGCAGCCCCGGGCGGCAGGGGCGGGGCGGGCCTGCCGCCGCCACGGGGCGTCAAGGAGCAGCCCCGTGGCGAGCCGGGGCGCCAGCGGCAGGGCCGGCGGGCGCCGGCGGATGGGACGTGCCGTTTGCCCAATGATAACCCCCCGACCCCCGGGGCCGCAGAACGACCCCCTGGCGTCGATGTACGCCTTCGCCGGCTGGGGCGGCGGCGGCGGCGGCGGCGCCAGCAGCAGCGGGCGGTACGACGATGAGGACGCGGCCTACCGGGAGTGGCACTCGGGCTTCCAGGTACGACCCAGGAGTGGGGCGGCAGCGAGGCCCCGTGAGCCCGCCTCCCGCGTCCTTGGCTTCTGGCGTCCTGCCCGCTCCCGGAGCGGCCCGCGAGGTCCCAGGTACTGTGGCCCCTTGGCCCATTCCCAGATGGCCACGCCCCTGCCTGACCTCGTTGAGCCCCTCGCCCTTCACCTGTCCCCCTTCCCCTGCCCCCCTTCCCCTGTCCCCGCCCCGGCCCAGGTGGTGACCAAGCTGCTGCCGCTCTACGTCAGCCCCGACCTGGCCGACACCATTCTGTTTGTGGGCCGCGCGGTGCGCGTGCTGCGGCGGCCCTCGGCGGGCGGCGCCGGCGCAGCGCCCGGGCCAGGCGGCGGCGGCGGGGCTGAGCTGCTGCCGCTGCAGGACATGATGCAGTTCGGGCAGGTGCGGCACTGGCACCGGCACTGGTACTGCAACGGCCGCATGGCGCAATTGTGACGCGTACAGCGCTGCGATGGAGTGCATCGTGCTGCCGCGATTGTTGGCTTGCGCCAGTTGCGCACGAGCACGATGCCGCACGGGTGGCTGCCGTGGCCCTGTGTTTACCTGGTGGGCCCTGAACGCCTGAGCCCGCCTGAGCCCGCCCCGCCCCGCCCCGCTGGCGCCCGCAGGCTTTCACGGGCCTGCAGTCGGAGCCCGAGCTGTCGGGCGCGCGGCTGGCGCGGCTGGTGGAGGCGCTGCGGGCGCACGTGGCGCGGCTGCTGTGGCGCATGCTGGTAAGGGGGGAGGGACCTGCCGCCGCCACAGCTACACAGGCCACGCACTCCTTCCTTGACATGCGACACGCGGCCGCGTGAGGTTCTGTTGTACTTCACACTTGAACATACGACACGGCTGCGACTTGGCAGCCCCCGGCAGCTTGCGAGGTCGCCGCACCGGGCCCGGCTCGCATCTCGGCGGCGGCGGTCCCTGCGGCCACCCGCCAAACTAGCCGCCCTACCCGCCGCCCCACCTCCGCCCCGCCCCCAACCACCACCTCCGCCCCCAGGTGGGCCGCGCGGGGCTGCTGCCCGCCCTGTGCGGGCTCAAGGACTACTTCCTGCTGGCGCGGGGCGACCTGTGGCGCGCCTTCCTGGACGAGAGCAGGCAGCTCATGGCGGCGCCGCCCAGGTGGGGGAGGGTGGTGACGGGTGGGCCTGCTGGGTGGGGCGGCTGCAGGGGGGCAGGGGGGCAGGGGGAAGAGGCGCCGCCCAGGTCCTGAGCCCGCAGCTTGAGGGCAGGCAGCTCAGGCGGCGAGGTGGCAAGGCGCCAGGGATGCGGCGGCCTGCTAAAGTGGGGCCCTCCCCTGCAGCGCTGCTGCGGTCGCGTCGCTGCTTCGCCCCGCCGGCCGCCCCTGTGGCTCGGCTCAACCCGCGTTGCCGCCCAACCCTCGCCGCGCCCCCGCCGCCTGCTGCCTCGCGCCGCCTGTCAGGCCGCAGCACGTGGACTCGGAGCTGGCCGCCGCGCTGAGCCGCTCCGCCGCCAAGAGCAGCGCCGAGGCAGACCCGCTGCTGCCCTGCTTCCGCCTGCGCCGCGTCGAGGTGCGCCCGCGGGGCCTGAGGCCTGCGGACGGAGCTGGGGCCGGCGTCCTGTCCTGCGGCGCCTTACCCTGGGGGCGACCGCCGCCCAACTTGCAGCTGCCCGCATGCGGGTGCCATCGCCCCCCAGACGTGCGACTCGTGGGGCCCGACTGGTTGCTGCCGTGGGTGTCGCAAGCGGCCCTGGCCCCGCCCTCCGTGTGTTCCCCTCGTCAGGCCAAGGAGGCGGAGGAGCTGTTCTCGGTCATGGGCGACGGCGGGCGGAGAGCGGTGAGCGCGGCGCCCATCGCGCAGCACGCGGAGGCCAGGGCTGGCGCCCACTTCATGCAGAACAGCCCCTGACCGCCTTGACGTGCCACGAGCTGCCCGCGAGTTGCTCGCGACGCAGCCCCACCCCATGGCGCAGCCTCTCCCCGCCAAGCCCCGCTGAGTCAGCACGCTCCCGCCCCTGCTCCAGCATCTCCGTGCGACGGCGCTGCGGCCAGGGCTGCGGCGGCGCAGCTCAGCCCCTGCCCGCCCCGACATCCCAGAGAGGTGCTCTCTCGGCCACGGCCAGTGATTTCGTGTCTGAAACTTCCACCCGGCATCCCGTCTCCTTGCCCTCCTCAACCACACTCCCCCAACACCTCTCACCCTGTCCCGGGAGCATGCAATCCGTGTGCGTGTACTACTGGGTTCATCCCATCCCTGTCACTCGCCCGGTGCCCCACGCACCCCGCAGGCCCTGCCCGCGCCCGCTAAGCCCGGCGCCGGCGGCCCCTCCGCCGCGCCCGCGCCCGGCGCCGGCGCCCCGGGCGGCTTCGTGCCGCCGCTGGACCCGGCGTGGGACCCGCTGGCGCTGTCTTGCAGCATGGCCTGGCCGCTGGGGCTGCTGCTGGGCCGGGCCGAGCTGCGGCGCTACAATGCGCTGTTCGCGCTGCTGCTGCGGCTGCGGCGCATGGGCGCCATGCTGGACGAGGGCTGGAAGGACCTGCGCTTGTGGGTGACGGCAGCGGCGGCGGCCAGGCGTACTCTGCTGCCAGTCGGGAGGGACGCAGCGTGTGGGCCTGTGTGAAGCAGAACAGAAGCGTGTGTGCGGCGCTCCCCGCCTTGCCGCTGCCTAGCCCACGCCGCACCGGCTGCGGCATGGCGCCGCCGGTGCGGCGGCGCAACCCGCAGCGCGGCGGCTCGCGGCCCCGCTCCCGCGCTCCACGTGGGCTTCCGTACGTGGGGGACGCTGGCCCACCCCCTTGCGTGCGCTGGCGCCCCGCCATGTGTGCGGCGCCAGCATGGACCGCCCGCGCTTGCTTGTCCTGCAGCACCCACTGGGATTGCCAACCCCCTTCACCCATGTCCACCCATGATCATCCAACTCTTGCCATCCTCCCCTACCCGCATGTCATATCACCCACCTGCCGCAGCATGGACCGCCAGCTGAGGCGCACGAGGCCGCCCAGCGCGGCGGCGGCGGTGCTGCTGCAGCAGCTGCAAGGACTGCAGGTGCGGCGGCGGGCGCCGGGAGGGAGAGGCAGGGCAGCGTCGGCACGTGCATGGCGCTGCTTGGCCGTACATGCCGTACGCCACACGTGCCCGCGTGTAGCAACGTCGCTGCTGGCTGCCTGCCCTTTGCCCTCAGGACCTGCGCAACACAATGGCCCATCTGGTCACCAACCTGCAGATCTACATCCAGGTGTGGGCCGCTGTGTGAACATGCATGAAGCAGACCAACGTCCTGGGGATACATACTGGCAAGAGGATGCGTTGCTGTGTGAATAGCAGACCGCAGAGCGCAATTGCTCAAACGTCGCCGAAGGCGGGCGACTCCGGGCCTACGTCCTGGGGGCATGGCCGCACGCGCAGAGCCCGGGGCTCCAGTCAGCCGCAGGGGCGGGGCTGCCAGTTTGACGCCAGCGGGGCTGCGTCGCTGCAGGCACTGCCTGGCTGCTGGGGCCGGCTGGCAGCACGGCCTAGCCGCGAGCCCTCGTCCTCCCTTTTGCAGCTGAGGCCAATCCACGCGCATCGCGGCCGGCCGTGCCGTGCCCTGCCCTCACCTCCCGCCCCCCGCCCGGCCACGTGGCCGCCCGGCGTGCCCGCCCGGCCCCGGGCCCTCCCACAGACGGACGTGGTGGAGGCCAACTTCATTGCCCTGGAGGCGCGCGTGGCCAGCTGCCAGGACTTCAGCGAGGTGGGCTGGGCGGTGGGGGCGGTGGGCTGGGCGGTGGGGGCCGCGCCCGCCGTCGTCTTAAGGCTGCGCGACAGGGCACGGCACACGCGGCGCTGATGAGCCAAACTTTTGCGCAAGGGCTCTGACCCCCCGCACATTTGCGTGTCGTCGTGGGGACCCACTGACGAGACTTGCATATGCTAGCCTGAGCCGCGCCGTGCCTTGCCGCCACCACACACCTCTGGCCAGCACCCTCGCACGGCACCCACATGCACCGCGCCACACCGCTGGGCCGTAACGCCGCCAACTTCTCACACTCCCGCTCTGCAAAGCCCTCGCCCCGCTACACACGTACGGTCCGGTCCACCCCTGTCACAACCCCAGACACACACATGTGTTGACTCCCAGTACCCCTGTTCTCCCCCAAACCCCCGGCCCCGTGTCCCCCGTGTCCCCCTCCCGCCCCGCCCCCAGCTGGAGCGCGCGCACGCCACCTTCCTGTCCACACTCACGGTGCAGAGCTTCCTCACCGTGCGCTCGCTGTGCACGCTGCTGGCCGACGTGTTTGCGGACGTGCGGGTGGGGCCGCCCGCGGGGGCCGCAGCGCATGTGGGCTGCCGTGGGTTGGTGGGGGCTGGCCACCATGTACCGCATGGCGGCTGCGGCTGGGGCCTGGGGCCTGCGGCGACCGCCGCCCAGGGGAGCTGCGGCCGCCGCCAGCGCTCGCGACACGCGGCCGGGGGCGTGACCGGGCGGGCTGCGCTGCGTGGACGAGGACGTGGACGAGGAGGCGTGGCACCGTTGGGGGCGCGGAGGGAGGCGACGCGACGCGCGCCCATGCGTGGGTGCTAGGGCCCGGAGGGTGGGGTGCGGCCGCGCCCTGCGCCATCCCCGCGGCCGCCGGGTTTCTCAGCTGCTGACCCTGCCCCCGCTCGGGCCCTCCGCCCCGGCCCCTGCCGCCCGCCCCGGCCCGTGCAGACGCTGGCGCAGCTCATCTCCCGCGCCGCCTGCGACCCTGGCCGCGTAGACTGGCCCGCCATCCCGCGGATCAGGCTGGAGTTCATGCGCCACGCCACAGCCTTCTACAACAACATCAAGAGGTGCGCGAGCGTGCAACCACACACACGTGTTCTACTTAGCACTTAGACACACACACGCCGGGGCCGCGTTGCGTTGTTGGCATGGGGTTACTAGCGCGCGTCGACGGGTGCTGCGCCTGACCGCTGCTGAGCACGACACTCGCTACCATGCTCGTCTGGTAACGCACGTCCTGGTACGCGGACTGGGCCGGGAACTGGGTTCCTTCCGGGCGGCGCTGGGGCTTCGCTTCCGCACTGGCGCATTTAACCGCATTACCTCTTCGCACGGCCGACGCGCCATTCCACCCGGGTCAGGCTGGGCCGCGCTTCCGCACTGGCGCATCTAACCGCATTCCCTCTGCGCACGGCCGACGCGCCACTCTACCCGGGGCGTGCTGTGCCGCGTGCGGGGTTCTGTTCTACCTAACACTGGAACACACGCACACGCACACGCGCACGTACACACACGTGCCCGGCGCTCATGACCTCGGCGCTCCCATCGCCGCCCCGCTGCCCTGTCTTTCCGCCAGCCGCGGGCCCCGGCATCCCCTTGACCTGCCCCTCCCCACCCTCCTGTGCTCCCTTCGGTCGTCCCTCCGTCGGTTCACGCTCCCCTTGCTCCTGCTCGCCCGCAGCCAGAAAGCGGCCAAGTCCTTCCACTCGCCGAACCCACTGCCTGCCCCTCCCTGTATCCCAAACCCTTCTCATCTCCTCCCTCACTCCCCTCCAACCCCACGCCCCTGTGCTCCTCCTCCCCGTGCTCCTCCTCCCTCCAACCCGCTCCGCCCCACCCTGTCCCGCCCCGCAGCCAGCGCATGCTCGAGTCCTTCCGCTCGCCCCACCTGGCCCAGCTGGTGCTGCGGCTCAACCACAACGGCTGGTACGAGGCCAGCAGCAGGGGCGGCCTGGTGGGCGGCGAGCCCATGCGCTCGCGCGCCGTGGGGCCGTGAGAGGAGGCAGGCGGGCCGGGCCGGGCCGGGCCGGGGAGGGAAGGGCGTGGCGCGAGGGCGTCATGCACGAGGGTGCCCGGTGGTGGGGGACGGGCGGCGGCTCGGGTGTTCGGCAGCAGCTGCTGCTGGGCGGGGGGGGCTGCTGCGCGGCTGTGGGTCTATGGGGTGCATCGCAGGAGGGCGTGTGGCTGACCGGCGGGCGGCTTGGGGCGGCGCAGGCGTATGGCGGGTGTACATGAGCCGCCGCCGTGTCTGAACTGATACAGTCCATCGAGCTGGGCCGTCGACGTATCGATGGAACCGTTGTAAGGTGCACGTGTTGGCACAATTTGCGTAGCGGCGCATGCATGGCTTGCACGTCACGGCGTCAGCCGCTGGCGCGAGCGGCCCGTCGCGCCCCAGCTGCCGACACCAAGCCCCCTCCCGAGCCCCGCTGCCACTGCCACCGCCGCCGCGTCGCCACACGCCCCCCACCCAGCGCCGTCCTCGTGCCTCGCGCTGCGGCCCCCGCTGCGCCGCCTCACTCGGGCCCACGAGCCGTGCGATGCCCCGCAGCGCACCAGCTGTGCAGGCGCCGGTGCGCGCCACCGGCTTCTGGCCCCAGCCCCAGCCCCAGCCCCAGCCCCAGCCCCAGCCCCAGCCCCAGCCCCAGCCCCAGCCCCAGCCGGGGCCGTCGTTTCATGATAGCGGGGGCCGGCGTGGGCGGCCGGCGCGGCGCCTGCAGCCTGCGGCAACGGGCGGGGCGGCCGAAGGAGCAGCGAGGCAGGGACGGCGAGGCAGGGCGGGCAGGGCGGGAGGTCACGGCCACATGCACATGTCTGTGCGCGTGATCGTGTTCGGTGTAGCGGCGGCAGCGTGGTGCAGACGGCACATGTGCGCCCACGCGGCGAGCCACCCACCCACCTGGCCGCCGGCCGCTTGCCCCTCCTGGCTTGCCCTGTACACCCGCGCCGTTGGGCCCGGCCTGGAAGGCGCCGCAGGGCCTGCGGGAGTGCGGCTGCGCCGGGGAACGAGGGCACGTGCTGTGCTGTGTGTGTTTGTAATAATCAACATAGCCCGACACACAACGCCCTGGGGGATTGGCATATTGTGGGGGGGGGGCGGCCTGTGCGAAGCTGCAGGAGCTAAGGGCCACCCCGGGCCACCGCCCACGCGCTCAAGCCGCCGCCTCACCTGCCGCTCCCATGCCGCCTGGCGCGCAGCGCCGCCGCCGCCGCCGCCGCCGCCGCCGCCGCCACCGCCGCCGCCGCCGCCGCCGCCGCCGCCGCCCGGCCCCGCTGCTCGCTGCCGCTCCTCCACGCCGGGCGGTGCGCGCCCGCCGGGTCACCGCCTACCGCCACACCCCCCGCCACCGCTGCGGCGGCCTGCACTCGGGCCTGCCCTCGCCATGGGCGGCGGTGAAGTGCGCGTAGCCATCCACCGCGATGCCCTGTCGTGGGCGCGCAGGGGCCGGCGGGGGCAGCGGGCAGCGAGCGGCTGAGCGCCTCCGGCCCCCATGCCACTGCGGTCTGGTCCCTCGCTCTGGCACGGGGCTGTGGGGGCAGCGAGCACGCAGGGGCGCACGGGGCTCGGAGCAGCGGCCCGAGCGGCGCCTTCGCTACCCCGAACCTTGCGGCCGCCGCGCCTGGCCCCCCTTGCGCATGCACGCTGCCGATAGCGTCGGTATGAGACACGCGGGATGGCCTCCGGCGGTCACGGATGCGAGGCGGCGCGCCAGTGCCCAGCCCCTCCCTCCCTCCCTCCCTCCCTCCCTCCCTCCCAACGTGCGGAGGCCCAGCGTCCCCTGGCCCAGCGCGCGCCTTGCCGCAGCGCCAGCAGAAGGCGGTGCCGCAGCTGGCGCAGACCACCTTGTCGCAGCCGTCCTCCTTGACAACCGCCATCCTGCCGACGTGGGCAGCGAGGGGGGCGCAACGATGCCAGGCGCGCGACCGCGGGCGGGGCGCTTGGCGGGGACGGCCCCGCCCCACGGCGGGGGCGACGGCCCGTGGGCGAAGCGCGGAGCAGCCCCGCCAGGCCGGCCCCTGTGGCGGCCAAGCAAGACTGCGCCGTACAAGGCTGCGCCGTACAAGACTGCGCCGTGCAGGGCTGCGCCGTACAAGACTGCGCCGTACAAGGCCCCCACCTGCAGCCGGGGCAGCGCCTCGTGTCCAGCTGCGGCGGCGGTCGGGGGCGGTCGAGCCAACAGTTTAGGGCGGTGCAGTTTGGCGGCGAGCAGCAGCGGTCGCGACTCGGCCCGGTGCAAGCCCCGGCCGGGGCCCAGCCGGGCAGCTCGGGGCCTTGCCGCACAAGGCAGCGGCGCCCGGCCGTGGGCCCCGCTAACGGGCACCTCTAACGGGCACCGCTAACGGGCACCGCTAACGGGCACCGCTAACGGGCACCGCTAACGGGCACCGCTAACGGGCACCGCTAGGCAGGCGCTTCGAGCGGGCACCGCAACCAGCGTCAGCGGCGCCACGTGCGCAGGATGAGCGGGGCCCCCCGCATGGCACAACAGCTGCGGCGCTGGCGCCCTGCTGTACCGGACACAACGGACGCCGTGCTGCTTTTGCGCATGCTCGCGTTGCAGCCCCTCGGCGCTCACCGCCATAGCCTTCAAGCTGGCCACCTCCTGGACGTAGTCCTGCTGCTCCCGGACCACAGCCCACTCCTCGTCCTCGTCCTCGTCCTCGGCGCCGCCAGCGCTGCCAGACGCTTCTGCTGCAGCCGCGGCTTCCCCGCGGCACAGGCTGCGGGCATCGCGGGCGGGGACGGCAGGGGCAGGAGCGAAGGGTACAGCAGGGCGTGGGCACGAGCGTTGCCGTGGGCTTCACGGCCCGTGCACTGCAGCAGGGCGCAGGAAGGCGCGGCCGTTGTGGTGCGAGGCGCGGAGGCTGCCTGGAACCTGCGCCCCGGAGGTGTAGCGGGCGGCAGCTCACCTGCCGAGGTGCCAGGACTCAGGTCGCAGCGGGCGCAAAAGGCAAAGAAGCACGAGCCGCACTGCGCGGCGAAGTCAGAGTCGCGCAGGCAGGGCTGCCTGCGCGGCAGAGCGGGCGTGCAGACTCGAGGTGTCGGGAAAGGGCTGCGCGGGACAGTCGGCGACCATGGCGCCTTGTGCACGGGCAGGACACGGCCGCAGAGCGAAACCCCCGGCCCTGTTGGCCTGACTGCCGGACTGCCCTGCTGTACGGCAACGATACCGTACGCACCTGCACCGCGGGCAGTACACCAGGTCCTCCATCTTGTCCAGCGTGCGCTGCAGCGTCAGCTGCTCCCACCGGCCGTAGTCGGCCTGGCACAAGGGGGTCAGGGTGAGCGGGGCACAGCGCTGCCACATGGACGGTGGACGGTGCGAAGGGCACCATGCGGCCGGAGCTGCGGCTTGAAGGGGCAGGCATCGTCCGGCCAAGCTGCCACCCCTCGGCCAAGACGCTGCTGTGCCTCTCACTCTATCCCTCCCTCCCTCCCTCCCTCGGCCGCCCACCTGGCCCAGCAGCCGCTGCGGCCCCCCCCTGTCCTCCTCCCCTCCGTCGCTTCCCTCCCTCCCTCCCGCCCGCCCATTCACCTGGCCCAGCAGGTGCTGCAGCACATCCGGCGGCAGCTGGCGGCGGCAGGAGGGGTCCGGGCAGCGCATCTTGTCGACCGCGCCCGAGCCCAGCTGCATGCGCAGGTGGGTGGCGATGCACGTGCTGCAGAAGGCGTGGTGGCAGTCGGGCAGACGCGCGCAGCGCGACCCCAGGTGCTCCTCCAGGCAGATGGCGCAGCTGCGGGTCAGGGCAGGCAGGCAGGCGCGCAAGGTAAGAAGCGGGGAGAGCGAGCATGATGCGGTGTGGGCGGGGTCAGCTCGGTCGCCGGCCGGAATGCCCTGAGCTCTGCCCATTCCGCCCGGGCCGGGACGCTTGGCCAGGGCCCATGCGCACACAGTGCCACGCTGAGTGCGCTGTGCGCTGTGCAGCTAGTCTAGTCGCACAGCCCCCCACACCTGACGTTGGAATCGTCGAACTTCTCCTGATCCCGCCGCGCAGCGTCGCGCATGAGCGCCGCCGCCAGCGCCTGCGGGCCCGCTGCCGTCGCTGCGGCAGCCGCGTTGCAGCCCCCGCTGCTATCCTTGGGACCACCCGCCGCCTGCTCCCGCAGCACGAGCCGCTCGGTGATACCGAGGCACGGCAGCGCCTGCTCCTTCAGCCACTCGAGCCAAGAGAACATGATGGGCGCCACGGGGCCCTGCTCCTGCCACTGCTGCCGCAGCGCCGCAGCCAGCGCATCGGTCTGCTCGGGGGACAGCCACAGCGCCTGCAGAGCCACATCCGGCGGCTCGGCGGCGGGGTAGTCGGGCCGCAAGGTCAGCGTGAGGCGGATGGGGCTGAGGAAATGCACCGGCGGTCCATAAGGCTCCTCACGCAGGTCACAAGGCGGTGTGGCTTTGACCGGCGTTGGTTCTGCTGCAGGCGGGGTTCGCGTCGCTGCCGGGCCTGGCACAAGCTCCGGTGGCGCAGCCGGCGGTGGTGGCGGCGTCGGCGGCTCGGGCGTCGGCGGCACCAGCGGCGGCAGCGCCAGCACGAGCTGCAGCCCTCCCGGCGGCACCTCCACGTGCACCAGGGCCTCCGCCACGAAGCAGCCGTCGGTTGGGGCGCCGCCGCCACCGCTGGGCCCTGCCAGCAGCAGCTTCTCGGGGTCCAGGCGGCTGGCCGCGCTCGAGTTGTCGCCATTTAAGCTAGTGCTGGCACCCAAAGCATCGGTGCCGGGGGCGAACAGCAGCCTGCGCGTGCGAGCAAGGGACACAGCTGGGAAGGTCTGGGGGCGACGATGGCACGTGAGGATATGCGTGCCGGCTTGTACGGTCGCGACACCGACCCACGAACCTGAAGTCGTCCACGAACACCGACTGCACCGCAACAAGCTCCTCGAGCTGCGTGCGCCATGTGTCCTCGTCCAGGCGAGCGACCATCATTCTTCGAAGCGAAACTCGAGCTTGCTTTCAAAACACCGCGTTCGCACTTCTTACATGCGACGTGCTGCTATGATACGTAGGCATAGCTGTGTTGTGTTGCTCATAGGCGGATCCCGGGAAGAGCTGGATTTTAGCCGTTGGCCTTTGAACAGTTGGGCGAAGCTGCGCCGTGAGCAGACTGGCATATCGACTTTGGCAGGGAGACCTTTACTAGCCCATGCGGAGTGTCAATTGCATGCGGCCCGTCCCGCTCTCGCAGCCCGCCAAAAGCGCACTCACGCGACCAACGCGACCAACTGCAGCCCCATTCTCCCCTGCCGTCCCCCAATACCGCCAGCCCAGCCTAGCCCCCGCTCAAGAGCCCGGCTAGCTCATCCTGCTCGCTTCAGCATGGCCTCTGGAACACCCGCAACATCAACACCAGCGTCAGCGACGCTGCAACACAAGCCACGACCAGCCCAATGCCGGTCTGCCTGCTACACGCCTCTACAACCGCTCTGGCCCAGCCATCCCTGGCGCCGGCGTCGGCAGCTCGCCGCCAGCCCACTGCAATCCCAACGATGCCAGCATTACCATTCAGGCAGCCGCCTAGGGCCGCCTGCATGAGCGGGCGCCAACATCAAGGTGGCGTGCCACGCCAGCAGCCCGTGCCCTTCCGTGCTGCCTTCCACACGACAGTTTTGACATCACAGCTCGCTACGCCCCCAGCAGCTTGACGGTCTTGTCGAATGAGGCGGTGGCGAGCAGGTTGCGGGCGGGGCAGTAGTGCAGGTCACGCAGGTTGACCTTGTGCGGGCGCGAGGTGTGGACCTGGGGGGCCCCGGGGGCATGTGTGTGGTTTGTGCGGGGTTATGGGATGGGAGCGCGGCAGAGGAAGGGAGGGCCAAGGGAGGGCCGCGGCAGCAGGTGTGGATGGACTCTGCGAGGAGGTGGCGAGGCGCGTGCAGGTTGCAAGCCGGCCGAAGGTGCAGCCCTGTGGGCAAAGCTGCACGCACGGCCCAGGGCGCCAGGGGGCCACCCACCATGCGGCCGCTGCCCAGGTGGAAGACGCACAGCTGCGAGGCGGCAGGGGGGCCGGCGTGGGGATGCGGGCGGGCGGCGAGAAGCGCGCGAGGGGCTGAGGGGCTCCGCACCCCACCCCCACGCTAGCCTGCGCTGCCCGCCGGCCCTGCAGCCGTAACCCTCCCTCGACCTCTGCCTGCCAGCCCCGCCCTGCCGTCGGCGTGTGCTGCTCGCGGAGCGCAGCGCCTGCCCGCCGCTCCCCCGGCGGACATCGGCATGCAAGCCGCGTCAAAACCAAACTCACATATTGGCATAACCCGTTACCGGCGCCTGCAGCAAAGCTGCGCCACAGCCATTGCGCCCTCACCTGCGCACCCGCACCCGCCACGTACATGTAGTTGCTGTCGCGGTGCCAGGCAGCCACCGGGGTGGGGAACTGGTCGACGGGCAGGCCGAACACCACCCGCTGCAGCCAGCCTGCCGCACCACAGGGCGCGGTGCGCAACACCAGCAGCCGCGGGGAGTCGGTGCACACCTGCGGCCGCAGAGGGCGTGGCGCAGTGGCAGGGAGCGGGGCATAGATGGGCGGGAGAAGGCGCGAGGCGGCTGACGCACGCACAGGTGCCCCGGAGGTGCCTCGGAACGAAGCTCCCTGGGGCGGGTCAGCCAAGCCATCGCCGCCGCCGCCAGCCCTTGCGCCGCGCCAGGCAATGTTCGGCGCTGCGGATCGGCCTAGCCGGCACGCCAGGCATGCTCCCGTGTGCTCCCACGCCGCTGCGGCCCCACCCTGCTGCCGCCTCTCCCTCGACCCGTCCATGCACGGGGAAGCCTTTGCTCCCTGGCACCAGCCCGCAGGCAGCCCGCAGGCAGCCCCCAGGCAGCCCCCAGGCAGCCCCCAGGCAGCCCCGGCCCCATACGGGGTCCCCCTACCCCACCAGCAGGTAGCGGCCGCAGGGCGAGAGCGCCAGGTGCTTGGCGGTGAAGGACACGTGGTCGTCGCCCGCCTCGTTCATGTTGACCAGAACCTCGGGCACGGCGCCGCCGACCTGTGGCGCAGCAGCAGAGCGGAGCTGGCTCGGCCGGCAGGACACGAGCACGGCGCACGCCTACCGAGGAGAGGGGGCGGCGCGGCAGAGCCCGGAAAGCGGCACCCCAGCTGACGCCCAGCTAGCTGCTGGGGCCGGCACGTGCAGCAGCGACAGCCAGTCGCCGCCGCTAACAACACAACACAGCGCACACCGCACGCCCGCTGCAACGCATCCCAACCTCTTCCCTGCAGATCTGTCTATAACGGTGGTGGTGGTATGGCGCTGCGCTGCCCCCCACCTGCTCCGCCAGCGCCCCCACATCCACCAGCCGCAGGTAGTTGCTGCCGCGCACCGCCACCACCAGCGTGCGCCCGTCGGCCAGGAACGCGCAGTCCGTCACGGCCGTGCCGTACGGCACCTGCGGGTGCGTACGGCACACGCGCGTGTCGTACTCGTGCACCGACGCACGGGCCGCTGCTAGAGCGCGCGCGCGCGCCCCGCAGGGTGTGGGGGCGAGCCCCCATGCATGCGGCATGGTACCGGTGTGGCAGGCGCCCTGTGTGACATGGCTGCAAGCAACCCAGCCGTGCAGCAGCGCGGTCCTGTCGGCGCCTGTTGCGAGCGTGCCAAACCCTGGCATCCGTGCAGAGCCCCCAGAGCCCACCTGCCGCAGCGTCGCCATCGAGCACACCGGCACGCCCGCGCTGCGCCCGGGCCCGGGCCCGGAACCTGGCGCCGCCGCAGCCGCCGCGCCGGCCTCGGGCCCCGGCCCCGGCTGGTGCGAGAGCTCCAGACGGTGCAGGGCCACGGTCTCATCCATGGACGCAGACACCAGCAGCAGCGCCCGCTGGAACGCAGTACCGCCCGCCCCGGACGCCGTGTCGCCTGCTGCGTCTGGAGCCGCGGCCGGCGCGGCGCCGCTGTCAGCCTGCGCGGCGGCGGCGTCTGGGGCCGCGGCCAGCTCG
>BDDC01001924.1:2757-18485 GCA_001662425.1 Chlamydomonas sphaeroides | reverse complement strand
ACTGCATTCCCTCTACGCACGGCCGGCGCGCCATTCTCCCTGGTGCGGTTTTGTCTTTCTATTATACTCATACTTATTTCTGAACACACGCTATTTCTGAAAACACAAGCGTGTGCCCTGCCAGTCTCCCGTTCGTGGCGCATCCCTTTGCGGTGCGCCAACTCAACCTACGGGCCGCTCATGCTTCCTGCCTTTTGCCCCTGCTGCCGGTGGTCTTCCCCTGGCTTCGTAGGTACGTCTACGCGTTGCACTGAGGGCGTGCTGTGCTGGGGCCGAGTTGTGTTGTTAGAATGCGTGAGCTAGCGCGTGCGTCGACGGGTGCTGCGGTTGCTGTTTCACACCACCAAGCAGTACCGATGCCTGGTAAAATCCACACTGGCATGTGGGCTGTACCGACCGGGGACCGAGTTCTTCGTGGCGGCGCTGAGCTTCGTCTCCGTACCGGCGCACCTGAGCAGATCCTTGCATCTTGTACACGACCAGCACGTCATCTACCCAGGGCGTGCCGCGCGGGACGTGTTACTGTATGTCCCTTTAGTTGAACACACACACGGAAGCGTGTTTGGTGACCTTAAACGAACACGCAACAACATAAGGGGCCACTCTTGGGCCTGACTAACCTTACCAACACATACCTTGACGCTCCATTGGATGTGGTGTGCCGCCTCAGGACATCATCGACGGCAAAATGGACAAGCGGCGGCGGGGCATCTACGGCCCTCCCCAGGGCAAGCGCATGGTCATTTTTGTGGACGACCTGAACATGCCTCAGGTGAGGCACGGGGCTCCACCGGCGCACGAGCGGGCATGTAGGGGCACGGGCTGCTTTGTCCACCGTGCAGCGGCAAGGCCACCGCCAGCACTAGGCACGTCGATTGAGCGGTGCCCGGCCTCGGCATGCACAGGTGGAGGAGTACGGCGCACAGCCGCCCATCGAGCTGCTGCGTCAATTCATGGACCACAGCGGCTGGTACGATCGTAAGGAACTCACGATGCGCAAGTTGATGGACGTGCAGTTCGTGGCTGCCATGGGCCCGCCCGGCGGCGGCCGTAACGCCGTCACCAACCGCTACCTGCGTCACTTTTCAGTCGTCAGCCTCACCGCCTTTGACACCGACAACCTCAGGTGCGAAGGGCTACTGACGATATGTGTGCCAGGCTGTCTTGCGCGCCCGTGGCGGCCCACATGCGCCATCTGCTGTAATCCATCCCTGCCACGCCGCCCCTTGCTCCCGCCCTACAGCACCATCTTCAACACGCTTGTGGACTGGTGGCTCAAAAAGTACAACTACCAGGCGGGCGGCGTGGCGCGGCTTGCGCGGCCTCTTGTGGCTGCGTCTGTAGAGGTGTACGAGCTAGCGCAAAAGGAGCTGCTGCCCACCCCCGCAAAGAGCCACTACACATTCAACCTGCGGGACGTGTCAAAGGTGTTCCAGGCAAGTTGCTGACGTGTGTGGGTTCTGGACGTTGCAGCCTTATTGTGTACTTAACTGAGCCGTGCGTTGAATCAACAGGGCATCACAAATGCCGGCGGTAACGTGGAGGACGGGCTGACCATGATACGGCTTTGGACGCACGAGGTGCTGCGCGTATTTTACGACCGCCTGGTGGACGACACGGACCGCGCGTGGATGGGCCAGACGCTGAGTGGCCTTGTAGAGCGGCACTTCAAGGAGAAGATCAGCAAGGTGCTCAATACCGACGCCGCCGTCGAGCTGGCACCCGCCGCCATGCTCACGGCGCTTCGGTCGCTCATGTTTGCGGACTTCCTGGTTCCGGGCGCTGACCCCAAGGTATACGCCGAGGTCAAAGACCAGACCGCGGTGACTCGTGTGGTGACCGAGTACCTGAACGACCACAATGCAACAAGCAAGAAGCCCATGCAGCTGGTGATCTTCCAATTTGCGCTGGAGCACATAGCGCGCATCTGCCGCATCATCACCAGCCCAGGAGGCAACGCGCTGCTGGTGGGCGTGGGTGGCAGTGGGCGGCAGAGCCTCACGCGGCTGGCGGCCTTCATTGGGGAGTACGAGGTGTTCCAGATCGAGATCAGCAAGACGTACAGCAAGACCGAGTGGCACGAGGACATCAAGAAGGTGCGGCAGCTGCATCGCATAGCCACGTACAACTGCCGCTGTGCGTGCCAGCACACCCGCAGCCGTACCGCGTGGCATGCATTTGCCCCTGCATGCTGCGCTGCCGGCGCTCGTTGCAGGTGCTGCGCATGGCGGGCGAGGCCAACAAGCGCGTGGTCTTCCTGTTCAGCGACACCCAGATTAAAGAGGAGTCGTTTGTAGAGGACATTTCCAACCTGCTCAACACCTACGAGGTGCCGAACCTCATGCAGGTAAGTTGAGTGTCGTGCTGCTGCTATGCCCCTATGCGCATGTAATCACGTGCTCTGTCGCCGCCTGCCCTGCAGTCCAGCGACCTGGTGCCGATCTTCGAGAACATCCGGCCGCGTGCCAAGGCTGCCGGCATGGACGGGGGTAAAGACCAACTGTACAATTTCTTTGTGCAGGAGGTGCGCCGTGCTGGGGAGGCGGGAAGCCGCCGATAGCTTGCTTAGCGGAACGTGACTAAGTACCCTCAGCAAACAACACCGTTGCTCCTTACCTCTGTCGGGGGGCCCACGCCACAGGTCCGGCGTAACATGCACATTGTGCTGTCCTTCAGCCCCGTGGGAGACAGCTTTCGGGAGCGCCTGCGCAAGTTCCCCTCGCTTGTTAACTGCACAACCATCGACTGGTACGCCACGTGCACGCCCACTGCCACTTGAGCGCTAGCTTTCCTGATTGCCTCTCAGCTGCTGCCGGCCATTCGTCGACTGCGCAGGTTCACCAAATGGCCCACTGACGCGCTCCACACGGTGGCGGGCAGCTTCCTGTCCAGTCTGGTGGGGCTGGAAAACCGCGTGGCGGCACAGCTGCCCGACCTGTGCGTCATGTTCCACCAGAGTGTACAAGTGAGCTCCGGTAACCGTGGCGCATGTGTAATACTATCATATCCGCTCGTCGCATGCGAGCCGAGCGCCCTGGCGCCTTCCTGCTGTCCTCACCGGCCAATCCGTACTCATACCATTTTGTGCACCACGGCTGCGGGGCCCTGGAGACCCATGCACACCGCACATCGGCCTCTTCCGCGCTCAGTGGCCCTCTCGGTACTGCTGCGCTCACCCGGCCAGGCTCTGGCCGACCGCTACCTGGCCGAGGCGCGGCGCTACTACTATGTGACGCCCACATCGTACCTGGAGCTGCTGCTGTCGTACAGAAGCCTGCTGGGCAAGCGTCAGACCGAGGTCATGGCGGTAAAGCGGAGATATGAGGTGCGTGCTGGGGAGCAGTCTCGCTCGTCACGCTGCGCAACCTTTTCACGGCATGCCGGTGACGTCTAGTCTTGCAGCCATTGCTGTTTGACGCTCTGGGCGGGCTCCTGCTCATGGTGCCGGCCCGCAGATCGGCCTGGGCAAGCTGCAAGTGACGGAGGAGAGCGTGACGGGCATGAAGGAGGAGCTCATCGCACTGCAGCCTCAGCTGGAGGAGAGCACGCGACAGACGGAGGCGGCCATGGAGGTGATCAGCAAAGAAAGCCTGGAGGCGGACAAGGTCAAGCAGGTGGTGTCTAAGGAGGAGGCCACGGCTGCCGCCGAGGCTGCCACCGTTAAGGCCATCAAGGACGAGTGCGAGGCGGACCTGGCGGAGGCCATGCCGCTGCTGGAGGGCGCCATCGCGGCGCTCAACACGCTCAAGCCCGCCGACATCACTGAGGTCAAGGGCATGAAGAGCCCTCCGCAGGGCGTCAAGCGCGTGCTGGAAGCCATCTGCATCATGAAGGGTAGGCCGCCCCAGGGGAAGGGTGGCATGTGCGATGGCCGGCTTGGCGCCACGGCGCGGTAGCCGCGGTGGTATTCTACAGAACCTGTGTGGCACGTGTCCACGTCGCGCAGGTGTTAAGCCGGCTCGCATCAAGGACACCAACACGGGCCGCATGGTTGACGATTACTGGGAGGCATCCAAGAAGATGCTCATGGAGTTTGATTTCCTGGACTCGCTTAAAAAGTACGACAAGGACCACATCGCCACTGAGATCATCAGCAAGATCCGTCCCTTCGTGCACGACCCCGACTTCCAGCCCAAGGTCATCGAGAAGGTGAGCCGCAGCCAGCGGTCGCACTGCGCCTGGGTCACCTTCCTGACGTTTCTGTGCTTTGGCTTGGCTGCCTGTCTGGCCGACCGCAGCAATCCCTGGCATGCGCGGGGCTGTGTTCGTGGGTGATTGCCATTGAGAAGTACGACAAGGTGATCAAGGAAGTGGAGCCCAAGCGCCAGAAGTTGCGGGAGGCCGAGGCGCAGCTCGAGGTACGGGCAGGGGGGAGCAGATGGCGCCGGGCGAGTAACTGGTGCAAATGCCTTGCGGTCAAGCGCTACACGTGCCAGGGGACGCGTGCGTTACAATTCCTCATGTTTTATGATGCTTCTGCTCGCAGGTCGTCATGGCGGCTCTGCGTGCAAAGCAGGCGGAGCTCAAGGTGGTCATGGACAAGCTGGCCCGCCTAGACGCAGACCTGCAGGTGGGGACCAGCAGCGCAGGCTCATGCCAGGGCCTGGACCGCGGCTGAGGCCGGCGACTCGTCATTGATATCTGTTGATGATGGCATGCTTAAGCGTCAGGTCACCGAGTACCTGTTTGCCTCTCCCACAGGACAAGAAGCGGCGCAAGGAGAAGCTGGAGCACGATGTGCATATGTGCACCGTTAAGCTGGACCGGGCGGAGAAGCTCATCAACGGCCTGGGTGGTGAGAAGAGCCGATGGACGGCGGCGGCCGTCACGCTGGGCGAACTGTATGTGCAGCTCACGGGCGACGTGCTGCTGGCTGCCGGCCAAATCGCTTACCTGGGGCCCTTCACGGCGCCGTACAGGTAAGGGTCTTGTACCCCGCGGTGTGGATGACAGCAGCACGGCAGCCCGTCCCATTGCTGCAGCAGTACAGCCGCAAGCTCAACTGCCCGTGCCCCTGGCTGCAGGTCTGCTGTGCTGGGCCAGTGGGTGGCTGCCTGTCAGAAGGGCGGCGTGCCCTGCAACGAGCGCTTTAAGCTGGAGACTGTGCTGGGCGACCCGGTCAAGGTGGGGACGGTCCCGCTGGCAGGGGCCGAAGATAATACTTGCGTGACTCCCCGGCTGGCCCCGCCTTGCACCTGCTGCCGCAGATCCGGCAGTGGAACATCTGGGGCCTACCCAAGGACGATTTCAGCACCGAGAACGGAATCGCCATCGACCAGGGCAGGCGCTGGCCGTTGTGCATCGACCCGCAGGGCCTGGCCAACAAGTGGATCCGCAACATGGAGAAGGACGCCGGGCTGCAGGTGGGGGCGCGTGCGGCATACTTGCGATTGCCACTGTCGCATGCCCGAGCACGGTGCACCGACTTGTTTATTCATCATGTATACGGACTCAGCTCCCGGGCTGTCTGTTGTATCCACCCTGCTCCTATTGCATCTTTCCAACCGGCCCTGTCGCTGTTGTAGCATGGTACTTGACTGGCTCTCGCGGCTGCCGGCCTCTGCCCCCAGGCCATCAAGCTCAGCGATGCCAGCTTTTTGCGCACGCTGGAGAACGCCATCCAGTTTGGCAAGCCGGTTCTGCTGGAGAATGTGATGGAGTCGCTGGACGCCTCGCTGGAGCCGCTGCTGCAGAAGCAGACGTTCAAGCAGGTGGGTAGGGGCGGCACCGCGCCGGGTGTGCGCCGTGGTTGCACATGCCCCGCCCCGTCTGTTACCTCTTTGTTCAGCGTGTTAGATGCTCCAATGCAGGTAGGTGGTAACTTCACATGCTGCCATGCTATCCCCAGGGTGGTGCCATGTGCATTCGGCTGGGTGACTCCACGGTCGAGTACAGCGACGACTTTAAGTTCTATATGACCACCAAGCTGCGCAACCCGCACTACACTCCCGAGCTGTGCACCAAGGTGTGCATGCGAGGGGTTTGGGCAGTTGGGCAGGATTAGGGCCGGGGCCAGGGGCCGGTGTCACGTTCTTTTGTGTCCAGCACTTGCAAATCGGACACCTGCTTTGCGCACTGGAATATGCCGAGCCTGAGCTGTGTGGCCCTGCTGCGGCGTCCTCCGCTCCTGCTGCACCGGCCGGTGGCTGCTGTCGCAGGTGAGCCTGCTCAACTTCATGACCACCCCCGAGGGCCTGGAGGACCAGCTGCTGGGCATCGTGGTGGCCAAGGAGCGGCCTGACCTGGAGGAGGAGAAGAACAAGCTCATCGTGGTGGTGCGCGCGGGCGGGGGTGGGCGGAAGGCAGGGGCAGGGGCTGGAGACGGGGAAGGGGGCCGGCGCAAGAAGTGGCTGGGGGATGGAGGGGCGAAAGCGTGTCACGACAGCTGCTCACGACTTTACTACTGGCATGGCTGCAGGGGGCCGAGAACAAGAAGAAGCTCAAGGAGATTGAGGACGAGATCCTGCGAGTGCTGTCCAGCAGTGAGGGAAACATCCTGGAGGACGAGGAGGGCGTCAACATCCTGCAGGTGGGGCCCAGAACCGACCCCTTCACGCGTTCCTGGGGTTGGGGGCGAGGCCCACGGCGCCCTTGGGCCAGCTGCCTGCGGGTTGCCAGCCACATGCCACCTCGATAACACGCCGCCAGCTTCGGTGCTGGTGTCCATTTGTCGCACATGCTGCCTTCGTGCCGCGCACAGTCTTCCAAAGTGCTATCGGATGAGATCAGCGAGAAGCAGAAGGTGGCCGATGTCACGGAGGCCAAGATCGACGAGGCGCGCGCTGGCTACAAGCCCGTTGCTCATCACTCGTCGCTGTTGTACTTCTGTGTTACCGACACGGCCAACATCGACCCCATGTACCAGTACTCGCTGCGCTGGTTCGTGGACCTATTTGTGCGCGCCATTGCCGACAGCCAGAAGAGCGACGACCTTGAAGACCGGCTGCAGCTGCTCAACAGCTTCTTCACCTTCTTCCTATATCAGAATGTGTGCAGGTGCGCGGCCGCAGCGCGCTGCCGTGCGGGGCCGCCGTGTGTGGCGGCATGAGGCCTCGCACCTCCCCCTGATATCGTCCAACACCGCATCCCCCCCCCCGGTGTCGTTCAACACACAGGTCGCTGTTTGAGAAGGACAAGCTACTATTTGCCTTTGTGCTGGCGAGCAAGCTGGCCATAGACGAGCACAAGATGGCGCCAGACGAGCTGCGCTTCATGCTCACAGGGGGTGCGTTGGAAGGTTTGGGACTGTGGTTGGCTGATCCCTAACTGCCTGCTCTGGGGGACTGCAACGATTAACAAAACTTAGTTCTGACGCCCAGGCTCCTCCACTTACTCTGGCCCTGCCCCGCTCCCCTTCTCCCCCTCGCTGCCAGGTGTGGCCATGGGCGACCTGCAGCTACCCAACCCCGCGCCCGAGTGGATCAGCGAGCGCATGTGGGGCGAGCTCTGCCGCGCCTCGGCACTGGCGGCCTCGTCCACGTGGTCGGGCCTTGCGGAGGCTGTGGCAGCGGACCCCAGCGCCTGGAAGCGCATCTACGACTCGCTGGAGCCGCACACGCAGCAGCTGCCCGAGCCTTGGCATTCTCGGCTGGACCCCTTTCAGCGCATCATCGCTCTCAAGACCATTCGGTGAGCAGCCAGCAGCCACCGCAGGTCTCGAATTTGCTAGTGGGGTAGGCAGCCCACGTGCCTCAGTTGCCACTGCGCAAGCTACGCTGCTGCTCCCTCGTCAGGCCGGACAAGCTCATCCCGGCGCTGACTGCGTTCGTGGCGGACACCTTGGGCAAGCGCTTCGTGGAGCCGATGCCTTTCGCCATTGAGCCATCCTTTAATGACTCGTCGGCCATCACTCCACTCATCTTTGTGCTGTCGCCTGGGTCAGACCCCATGGCGTCGCTGCAAATGTTTGCGGATGACAAGGGGATACGCATGGAGAGTGTCAGCCTGGGCCAGGGCCAGGGCCCCATCGCACAGCGCTGGATCGAGCAAGGCATGACGGAGGGCTTCTGGGTGGTGCTCCAGAATTGCCACCTTGCCAAGTCCTTCCTGCCGACGCTGGAGCTCATTTGCGAACAGCAGCTGGTGGATGGCAAGTTGCACCGCAACTTCAGGTGGGGTGGGAACGTGCTCGAGAGACGAGCCGTGTGTGTCCCGTGTGCTGGCCGCCCTCACGTGCCGTCCCCTGCCCTACTTCTCGCAGGCTGTGGCTCACGTCCTACCCTTCACCCATTTTCCCCATATCCATCCTGGAGAGCGGTGTCAAGATGACAAACGAGGCGCCAAAGGGCCTGCGCGCCGGCCTGCTGCGCACATACACTATGGACCCGATCAGCAACCCGGACTTCTTCACTGGATGCGCCAAGGACGCGCAGTTCCGAACCATGCTGTTCGGGTTGGCCTTCTTCCACTCCATAGTGCAGGTGCGGCAGTGAGGCCGGCAGAGGTGCAGCAGGGCATTCGGGGCCTGCATGGCTTCATGCGCCCGATCCTTGCCGTTGGCGCCCACAGGAGCGGCGCAAGTTTGGGCCAATCGGCTGGAACATTCCGTATGAGTTCAACGAGAATGACCTGCGTATCAGCGTGCGGCAGCTGCGCATGTTCCTGGACGATTACCCCGACATCCCCTATGACACGTTGCAGTACACGGCCGGCGAGTGCAACTACGGAGGAAAGGTACGGCGGGCGGGACCCATGGGCATGGGAAGTGGCACGACCAAGGCTGCGGGGGCCCGCGCAACGACGCCTACTGGTGCGCTGCTGGGGCAAATGTGATGTCCGGCTCTTCGGCGGGCCACCTAGTGCTGCCCCCCCTTGCGTTCAGGTAACGGACTCCCATGACCGCCACACGCTTATGACGATGCTGTCAACGTACTACACCCCGCGGATACATGAGCCTGGCTGCAAGCTATCGGCCTCGGGTACTTACTACTCGCCCGCCTACAGCAGCTACAAGTGAGGCCACCAGCAGAAGAAAACACAGCAGCCATGCACACATACGACATACGCCCTCCACTTCGCTCCTTGGTTTGTCGGATGCCTTCTTTGCCCCTTGGCCTTACCAACCTGCTGCCGCGCGCCCTCCCACCTCCTCTTTTAGCCTACGGTAGTTGGCTTCCTAGTTCTCTTACCCCTTGATTCATCTTCGAGACGCTGAAAATCGAGAAACGCCCTCCAACCGCTATCCCCTGCCACCCCCAGGGGCTACGTGGAGTACATCAACTCACTCCCCCTGCTGGCGCAGCCCGAGGTGTTTGGGCTACACGAGAATGCCGACATCACCAAGGACCTGCAGGAGACGGGGCTGCTGCTTGACAGCCTTATGCTCACGCAGAGCCGCGAGGCCAGCACGGGCGCTGGCTCGTTGGAGGGTGTTGTCGGCGAGGTGGCGGCCGAGGTGCTGGAGCGGCTGCCTCCCAACTTTGACATTGAGGCGGTGGAGCGGGCGTACCCTCAAGAGTACTATAACAGCATGGTGCGGCCGGGGCACTGGCACGGGCGGTGGCACTGATGGGTGTGCAGCTGCCTATTGGACATGACCTTGCACTTCCCTCTACCGTCCCCTCGCTGTGTCCGAGCCCTTCAGAACACAGTGCTGGCCCAGGTGGGGGCGGGCCCAAGAGGGAGCTAATGGCTGCATGCTGCCAACACTGATGGCTTCGCTACTAAGCCCCCTACGAATGGCTTTTTACCGCCCACAATGCCCTTTTTCACTCCCTCCGCAGGAGCTGGTCCGCTTCAACAACCTGCTCACGGTGGTCCGCAGCAGCTTGCAGAATCTGGGCAAGGCGGTGCACGGCCTGGCGCTCATGAGCGCAGAGCTGGACGGCGTGGGGCGGGCTCTGTTCGACGGCAAGGTGCCGGGCCTGTGGCTCAGGAAGTCCTTCCCCAGCCTCAAGCCGCTGGGATCGTACATCAAGGAGGTGCTGGAGCGTGTGGCCTTCTTCCAAGGCTGGGTCGACAACGGGCCGCCCACCGTGTTTTGGATCAGCGGCTTCTTCTTCACCCAGGTGCGCGCATTGCACGAGCTGGAAGATATGGGCGGCAGCTAGAAGCAGCCCCGTCAAGCCAGGAGGAAGCCTGCTGCACAAGACTTAATGGTGGCCCAGACCCCTCAGCCAATTGCAATGATGAGAAGGTCCCGAAAGCTGTCACAATCCACTGGATGGTACAAGAACGGGGGGTTTCTTGATGGCGATGGTTGTTCCCAGGGCGCCCACCAGGAAGTCCCAACTTTCCCTAGAGACCTCATTTTCTCAAGCTGTTAAACGGACTGAAGGCGTCACATCCAGCCTAGTGTGCGGCGCGTTGCTGATGGTGCAGCAGATGCGGCCGCACGTGGCCAGCATATGTATTGCGGGGCGGAATTTCCGTGGTTGCTGGTCCCTGCGGCTGCAGCGACAGCGCTGACTGCACAGCGCACCTTAAGCATGGCCCTGATTCCTACAGTCAAGTGCAACACGCGCTATTTTGTACCGTATTGCCCAGCGCTGGTGTGGAAGTATGGCATGCCACAGCACTGGGCTGCCAAGCACCTCAGTGTGGGCCAGTGAGGGCCTGTAACGCGTGGCAGCCGCGTGGTCATGTTGAGGATATAATGCAAACGAAAAGCATATCAAGCAATGCGCTGAAAAAACCCGTATGAAAAATTCCACTACCCTACAGTTGTGGATGGGTCGTAGGTTTGGGTGGGTCCCGGCCAGGCACCCCAGGCCATGAAGTCGGCATGATGTAATCAACTTCTGTGCCCCCCTCCTGGTCACGTCCCTGGAACATGGAGCCCTAGTAACAACGGGTTGTGCCCTTCTTTTGCAATTACAGGCTTTCCTGACGGGCGCAAAGCAGAACTATGCGCGCAAGTGCCGCATCCCCATTGACCACATCGACTTCGATTTTGAGGTCCGCGATGAGCCGGGCTCCGTGGAGGAGCCGCCCGAGGACGGCGTCTACTGCGCGGGCCTGTACCTGGAGGGCTCGCGCTGGAGCCACGAGCTGCATGAGCTGGATGAGAGCGAGCCAAAGGTGCTCTTCACGAGCATGCCGCCCATCTGGATGTTGCCACGTGAGATGGTTAAGTTCGTGGCCTTCCCGCACTACGTGTGTCCCATGTACAAGACCACGGAGCGGCGTGGCGTGCTGTCCACAACGGGCCACAGCACCAACTTCGTGCTGGACGTGCGGCTGCCAACGCGTAAGGACGCCGCGCACTGGACCAAGCGCGGCGTAGCCCTGCTCACAACACTTAACGACTAGCTGTGGCCTGGGAGGGGCGGTGCTGCGGTGGGTTTCCAGTTACAACCAGAAGGATGCGGTGGTTTGCCGGCTGGCGCCCACAGGTCCTCGCATTGTAAGCATAATGACAGCTCAATCTTAAGGGCTGAGGCAAGCATGGGCCAGGGCAGCAAGGTAAGCATGGGCAGCATGTAAATTATGGTGCACACGGGTGAGGCAGGCAGCTTGGCAATCGCGGGGCCCCAAGCGTGCATGCGTTGAGCTGTTCGGGCGATTTGCTTGAACGTGTAAGCTGAGTTCCTGCGGCGGGTAATGGCGAACACCTTACAGGCAAGCAGGTCTGGGTACTGCTGCATAACGCTGCAACAGCGACCAGCTGGCACGCTAGAGTGGCAGCTGTGGGGGCGGGGAACACATCATCGTTTTGGGGCTGAGCTGGCGGCAGACACAAGCACTGCCTGGTGTGGCCCCTTCCTACTTGATTTGCCTACTCTCGCACTAGCAAGGCCCATGGGCGCAGCGGGGGTGCCAGCCATCACTCTGACGTACCCTGGCCATGTACGTGCCCAGGAAAAAAGGGACCAGTAGGGATCACGCTATGGGTTATCAACTCCAGAGCGTACGGATCCTTGGGCCTTAACAAAGGGAGAAACCTACCCCAGCTGCGCATGGGTGCATGGCTCACCCCAAGAAGAGGCCACCGAGACCAGACGCACACCGTCGGTCATTATGCGATCATAGCTGGGACTATTTAAGGGGTCTCGGGCACACCGACCTCCGTGCCCTCACCCCACGGGCTGGACCTAGCCGCCCAAACTGCCTGAAATGGCAGGACCGCATCTCTTAACGCACGCCGCCGCTGCTGCCGCTCTCAATGTGTTGCGGCCGCTTGCGGCGGCCGCTACCATCCGCCTCCGCCTCCGCCGCCGGGCCCATCGCCGCCCGGCCCATCGCCGCCGCAGTCAGGCCGGAAGGCATCCTGGGCTTATGCTACCGGGTACATGCCCCGGAGCGCTACCCTGGGCCGGCAGGGTTTCTCCCCTCCGGTCACACTTGACCTCTGGGCGCGACAGCTATCATGACCAAACTAAGCAAAAGTGACACAGGCCTGGGCACGGGAGTCACTCGCCCCCTCACCAGCTGTAATAGCGAAAGATAATGGGTGGCGACCACCTGCCGTGCCCGTGACACAATTACTAAGACACAGAACACAGGGAAAGCCCTGACTCATACATGAACCTAATTCAAAGTGGGGAAAGCCCCTTTCAAAACACAAGCGAAAGCACGCAAAGCAGGGTGTTGCCCTCACAAGCAGAGTTGCACACGTAGTTTGCACAATCACGCATCCACACAGGGCCGACTGTCTGCGGTCCCAAACACAAGTAGGAATGCGGAATGCCATGCACGCTGCATGGTTGGCATGCGGTTTATGCTTTCACATGTCTTCGGCGCACATGACCTATACTAGCCGCTGCTTAGCAGTGTACTTCCATCAGGGCGGAGACAGTAATCTAAGTGAACCCCTCATTGCCACCCCTGACAATCCGCTCCATCACAGCGTTCGTGCCTGAGATCACTGCCATGAACTGTCCCTTGCACAGGGACAAAAATCCGACCCGCCCGTGTTCACGTAGCCGGCTGAGCCAGCCGAACTGGGCCTAATTGGCATCCCGCTTGTACGTGTCGCAAACCCGGAACACCACTACATCTGCATAACCCTGCTCTGCCAGGGGCGCTAGCATGTCGGTTAGCGCGTCCCCTATGTTGGCAACCCAGAGCTGATGCATGGGGCCGGCTGGTGTCTGGCACCAGCCGAGTTGCTCACGTCAAGCAAGCAGGCCGGGACGTTGCGGCTCAGCAACTGCAAGGCGGCATCGTCGGCCCCGCAGGTGAGCCACAGCGTGTTGCTGGACGCTGACAAGTCCAGGGTGATGCCGAGCTGGACAACGTCTGTGGGTCGTAGGGGAGTGACGTCGTTGAGGCGATTGGCACGGATGGCGTGCGGCTTTTGGGCCGGGTGCATGCCGGGCATGCCTCCAAGGAGCAGCTGACTGCACAGCGCTGAGCCCTGTGGCGCCGGTCACGGCGGCTGTGCGGTTCTGCCCTTCCAGGCACCACTTCAGCTCCGTCAGCATCGTGGTCTCCGAAATCCCGTCACTGTAGTCGACGCAGACCAGGTGCCCCCGACCATGTTTGCCGATGTAGTTGGCAAGTTGGCAACGCCTTAGCCACGGGTGTTACGGGTCCCGTGCTTGGCTGCTGACGGCACCACCACTGCCCCGCGGAACTCACACAGCTCAGCTGGCAGCTCCGGGAGCATGACCCGTTGCAGGTTCTTGGGCAGCTGCTTGACATTGATGCCCTTGTCCGCACAGGGCGGGCGGATCCAGTTGCCGTTGGGGATGGTCTCCATCGGGGGCACGAGGCAATAGGTGTGCCAGCCGGTGCCACAGGTGTTGCACAGCAACAAGACGGCCTCATTTTCAGGGTACTTGCACACCTCACAGGCATGCGTCCCGCTCGGCCAGGCCAGGGTGTGGTCTACCATGCGCTCGCCGATGGGCAGGTGGCAGGGAGCGCAATGGGTGACATGTGAGGTGATGGTGGTGCCGCAGCACCCTTCCAGCAGCAGCAGACTGCCATCGTGCACTTTGCATACGCACTGGTTTGCCGGTGCTGTCTGGGCGTCCAGCGCAGTGCAGGTGCTGGTGCTGCGGTAGCAGATGTAATCGCCCATCTCGAACCGCTGAAGCCACGGAGCAAGGCGGCCACTGCACAGCATGGTGTAACACAGGCAGTCCCGGTGCTGAGTGGTCTCCAGGTTGCCCAAGGTGATGACGATGCTGCAGCGGACGTCAGCACTGCGGATCAGGACCGAGCACACCACCGTGTCCTCGTCATTGAAGTCAAGCTGGTCCTTGAGTCACACACAGACGTTGGTCGGAGTGGTAGGTGGCAGCACGAACATAACGTGGTACGGCACCAGCCGCGTGGAGTACTGAGGTGAGCAGGTGTAGCCCATCGTGATGTACAGCAGGTGGTTGTCCCAGTTGTCGTGCCTGCCACGCATGAGCGCAATGCAGTGCAAGGCGCACTTGCAGATTTGCACGGCACCCTCGGAGAGGCCGTTGGCTTGTGGGTGGTTGGTGCTCGCCTAGCGATGGTCGATCAGGCTGGCACCCAGCAGCACCACAAACTCACCCTTCCACTCACTGCTCTGGTCGAACAGACCTCAGCACAGGCTTCAAAGACGCCCAGGACGTGCTGGCCGAAGGCTGCCACCATAGTGGCAGTGTTCTTGTCCAGTAGCAGCATCAAGATCACGAACTTCGATAGGTGTTCGACCATTATCATGACATAGACCTTGCTGCATGCCGTCCACTCAAAGGGGCCGCACAGGTCGACTCCCAAGCGGTAGCACAGGCCACGGATGGGCACTGGGTTAAGCGCCTCGGGTGTCCTTACAAACACCACGCGCACATGGCTGCACGGCTCACAGTGACAGAGAACAGCTTCAACGTCATCTCGCATGCAACTCCACTAGTAGCGGGTCGGCAGAAGTGCCATCATGCATCGGATGCCAAAGTGGCCGGTGCTGCCGTGCATGCTCTTGATCAGCTCCATCCGCTTGGACGGGTTGGGCACTACATGCAACTTGCTGTCGGGTGCTTGGTGGTGAAGGGTGCTGCCCTGCCAGAGGCCGAGCTGCCCACTTCTCAGCATGACGAGAGGCATCTATCGGCGTCCGTGCCGGGTGGGACAGCACCTTCACGCAGCAGTGCCAGCTCGTCCTCCCAGATATCCGAAGTGCCACGGGTCCCCAACTCCTCCACCTCCACCAGGGCCACTGGGGCTGGTGAAGGGCCGACCGACACGCGTTACACGCGTGCAAACAGCGCCGCGTGGCCTGGCGCCGGGTGGGTGCCGGTAACCACCGGCATACCCGGGGGTCGAACACACACATGCATGGCCTTCACAAGCACGTGGCAGCAAGTGATCAGGCTGGCACAGACAGCCATGGGTGTGGTGCCGTGTAGCAGCATCAGGTGTGCAGCCATATCCAGCACATGCTCTGCCTCCTTGGATGTGGGGGACTCATACTGCCCCGTCCGAACGTTGAGCAGCAGGCAGACAGACCCCGGGTGCTCGGACATGATGGGTGTGGTGATGGCACCTGGCATGTTGCAGTAATGTTGAGGCGCAAGGCAATAGGTGATGGGCAATAGGCGACTTCCAGCCGGTGATCGCGAAGCAACTGTTGAGTACAAATATTTTGTTGTCAATAGCTTGGACTACTTTGCGAAGCTTTGGAATGGCTTGTTGGCGTTTTACAGTGCAGTGGTTGCGAGTAATAACGAGTGCGCGACTCGCAACGAAATGTGTGCAGGATGTGTATGAATGCATACTTCAATAACGCACAGCGAAATAGACGCATATTGCATATTTCAATAACGCACAGCGAAATAGACGCATATTGCATATGTGCATACTCGCTCGCA
>BDDC01001923.1:2123-16595 GCA_001662425.1 Chlamydomonas sphaeroides | reverse complement strand
CCCCCCCCCCCCCCTCCCCCCCCCCCCCCCCCCCCCCCCCCCCCCCCCCCCCCCCCCCCCCCCCACCACCACCTGCAGCGCCAGGTCCTCTGCGGTGGCGGTCCGCAGGTGCAGCGACACCAGGCTGGGGCCCAGGCCCGTCAGCCAGGGCCACCGCTCCGAGGCGGGGCGACGAGGGGAGCCGGGCAGCAGGCTGGAGGGAGGGGTTGCGGGGGCGAAGGGAGGGGAGGGAGGGAGGGACAATGGCCGGAAGCAGTGACATGCAGGGCGCGGCGAGAGGCGGCAAAAAAAGGGCGTTCAGACGTTTGATAGGCTGCGCCGATGGGCTACACCGATGCGCTTATGCATCATCAATCAACGCGTTCACAGGGACGCGTCAACGCTTGCGCTTGCTGGTGGTGGACGTGGGGCAACGAATGAATTCATAGGTCAGCATCACAGCCCCAGCTCACGTGGCGCTGAGGTGGCGCAGGCGCGGGAAGAGCGCCGCCAGCGGCCCCCGCGCGCCTCCCGGCCACGCCCCGCCGCCCTCCTCGTCCTCATCTCCGCAGCCTCCTCCGCCGCCGCCCCCGGGGGCTGCCTTCCCCCCGGGGGCCGCCGCCGCCGCCGCCAGGCGCAGCGAGTGGTACACCGACAGGTGCCGGACCTGGGCGCGGGGGAGGTGGGGAGGTGGGGAGAGGGGAACGGGAGCGGGAGCGGGGCGAGTTGGGCGGGGACAGGCGAGCGCGCTGGGTGCTGGTTCCTGCAGGGTCTCACACAGGGGTCCTACACGCAAGGCCAGCACGGCATGTCAACCCCTAGCACCACCGCAGCCCACGCGCGCCGCCCCCATGGGCCTCACCCCCAGCTAGGCAACAGCGGCCTCAGGGCACGCAGCAAGCAACCAGCCCATGCGGCCACAGCAGGCGCAGCCCACGCGGGCCCCCGCAGCAAGGCGCCTGCCCCACGGCCCGATTCCCACCTGAGGTAGAGGAATGAAGGGCGCCGCCGCGGCGCCCTTTTTCAAAGAGCCACCGCCGCCGCCGCCGCCTCCTGCCGCCCGGCTCGCGCCGCCGCCACCGCCGCCCAGGATCCGAGGGCCCCCCCCGCGCCGCCGGGCCGCCGAGGGGCCTCGGCCGCCCCCTGCAGCCCCGGGCGGCGGCTGGGAGGGCAGCGACAGGCTGGACAGCTCCAGGCGCGTGAGGGCCGACAGCGCGGCCAGCGGGGCCAGGTGGAGTGCGGACAGGCGGTCCCGGTCGAGCACGGCCTGCGGGGGGACCGAGGAGGAACACAGGGGCGGCGTAGGAGGAGGCAGCGGGGACAGCAGTCGACAGCGCCACGCGCAGCGCTCCGTACGGCCGGTACGGTAGCACGGCCACTGCTTTGTACGCCCAACCGCCGGCTCAGCCGCCCGCTCAACTTCCCAACCGCACCACCTGCTGGTCTGTCAGCACCAGCCGCCGCAGCCCCGCCAGGGAGGCATGCGGCGAGACCAGGGCCGGCAGCGGCGGCGGCGCCGCCGGGGGGTGCCCGCCGCCGGAGCCGCCGGCAAGCAGCGCCGCCAGCGGCCACGCCTCCCACAACGTCAGCGACACCAGCGGCGGCGCGGCGGCGGCGCCACAGCCGCCGCCGCCGCCGCGGCCATTCGCCGCCGCCAGCAGCGGCAGCCACGCCAGGCCGTCCCCTGAGGCCGCCGCCGCCACGGCGGCGGCACACAGCGTCCCGGGGCGCAGCGGCCGACGCCTAAGCGCGCCGGGGCCCGTCGGCGCTGCGGTGGCTGCGGTGGCGGCGGCGGCGGCTTGCTCCCCGGCCGCCGGCACGTGCCCTGGCGGCAGCTCTGCATCCGCGTCCGCCGGCTCCGGCTCCGGCTCTAGGTGCGGCGCGTGGAGGGGGTTGGGTATGAGCCACGGCAGCGGCGGCGGCGCGGCGGCGTCAGCGGCGGACGTCGCCGCCGCCACGGCCGCCGTCGTCGCCGCCGTCGGCGCGTCGAAGCTCTCCGGCCCCAGCACCAGCCCCGCCACCGCCGGGGCTCGGCTGCCGCCGCCGCCGCCGCCGAGCGCCGCCATCAGCTCGTCCCAGGCCGCCACACGCGGCTTGTCGTACCGCTTACAGCCCACCGGCGCCGTCACCAGCGCCACCCCGGCGCTCGGGGCCGCCGCCGCCAGCAGCCGCAGCATCGTCGCCAGCGCCGGCGGCCCCGGGCCGCCGCCGCCGCCGCCGCCGGCGGTGGGCTCATGGGCCCTGCCGCCGCAGCTGCCCAGGGCCCGGGCGGGCACCTCCGACAGCGGCGGGTGCAGCAGCAGCAGCACGGGCTGGCCTCGGGGCAGCGACTCGGCTACGGCCCGCCAGGTGTCGAGGCTCTCAGCCAGGGTGTGGCCCAGCGCGCCGTCGCGTGTCGCGGCCGACATGTCGAGGCAGCGCAGGCAGCTCAGCAGCGGCAGGCTGGCGGCCGCGAGCCGCCGCAGCGCTGCCACGCGGCGGGCCGAGTCGCCCGTGCCGGCCGCAGGCGGCAGGGCGAGGGTCAGCAGTGCAAGCTGCGGGAAGGCTTCGTGGAGCAGCAGCCGCGGGGATGGCGCTGGAGATGGCGCTGGAGACGGCGCGCCGGGATGCTGCGGTGGCGGTGGCGCGAGGGCCGCGAGGACGTGCTCGGTGAGCAGCAGTGAGCGCACTGCGCCACCCACGGCAGCGCGCAGCGAGCGGCACGCGAGCCGCGCGGCTTTCTTGTCGGGTGACGGTAGCCGTGCCGCGATGGCGGTCAGGACCGCATCCGGCAGCTCCAGCAGCGGAGACAGCGCCGACTGCTCCCCGTCGCGTGGGTCGTCAGGAGTCATGTGTAAGGTGGCTATGCCGTTGGCCGCGGCGGCGGCCGCAGCGCGCGACGCCATTGGATGGGAAATCGAACTTTAGCCCATCGCGCGCGCTACGCTGGTCGCTGTGTGCGACTGCTTGCGATCACAATCATCGTGGTGTGGTGCGCTTCTTGTGGTGGCCTGGTGTCAGTGGCCAGCGTCACGTGGTCGGTAACTCGACGCCAGCGTTATTGCACTCAGAGTACAATGCAGCAATTGTCTTGCGGTAGCGCACTGCACTGCAGCGTGTGGGCATGCCATACCCTGACCCGGCTGACACGTCGACCGCTGTTTCCCGCTCGCCCCGCCTCGCGCCCACGGCGCCCCCGCCTCGCCCGTTCCCCACCTGGCACAGTCCACCCATTAAGTCGCTACATGCCTAAGTTATGCACAGTCAGGCGGCTGGCCAATGAGGACGGGCCGATACTGGTGCGCACCATCAGCGCAATTTCCTTTTCCTCTGAACTCCGCCAACGCACCGACAAGCGCACCGAATTTACCAGCTTGAGCCCCCTGCTGCGCCCTGTGGCATCCCAAGAACTGTGCAAACCTGCACCCCATTGACACAGATGGAGCCCGCCATGCCTGGCCGCCGCCCCTGCCCTGGCCCATGCACGGCTGCTCACGATCTCAGCCAAGTTCCTTCCGAGCGAGGCTTGTCCCTGCCGTACGCTCCATCTAAGTGCAGTCGGATGCGCTAAGCTCACAGCGCATGCCAGCTACTTGACATGACGTGGCCTCAGAGCCAGTTCTCCGACAGGGCGGCAGCCGGCTTGCTTGGCAGCGAACTGCAGCTCGCGCCATCGCGGTTTTCGCAATCGCGACTTGTGCGGAGTGCCCCACCGAGCGACAGCGTGTTGTCAAGCCCGGAGTTACCAGCATAGCTAGGACCATGCATGCGAAGGGCGGGTGGGGCAGGCTGCAGAGCGTGTGGCTGGCTGGATGGGGTTAAGGTGGGGGCAAGCACTGGGTTCCTGTGTTCGTAGACTTTTCACGGCGGTTGGTCATCATCGACGCGAACGCCCACATGCCCATCATTGCCCTGCAGTGCTCGTAATACGAAGGGGAGTCGCCCAGCACGCTTCTAGCCGCGGCCGCGATGTGTGACATCACGCTGAACTCCCACTCGCGCCGTTCGAGGTAACAGCGACTATGAGGCGCCATGCAGAACCTAGGCTCGGCATAGGAGCGCAGACGGACAGCTCGCCGAGCTGGCGACGCGGTGTTGTACGCAGCGCAACACGCGTTGCCTCTATCCTTCCACTCATACTTGCATCTAGCGTGGTTCTTCTCTCTGAGGCGCGACGGGCGGTCGCGAGCGAGGACGCCGACACGGAACACGGCCCTGGTGCTTCGCGGCGTCTCCAAGAGCACGCCGTGCAGAATGGTACGCAGCCGAGCAGCTTCATCAAAGCGGATGGCTTATCCCTGCCCTTCATCCCTAGCTGCTTCGCCGCCCCACCCCGCGCTCTTGAACTCCCCGCCCTGGAGCCCTACTCGTGCGCGGCCCTGCTCGCCAGCCCTCCCCACAAAACCCAACCCGCCGCCCCCCCCTGCCCCGCCAAGGCTCCCTTAGCCTTGGCGCGCAGTGCGGCGGCACCGGCGGCAACTGCTCGCTGGCAGGCTACGGGCCCTGCGGCGACGCCGCCTGGGCCAGCCCCTACTGCGGGTACGCCAAGCAGGCCTGCCTGAGCGCCGAGCGTGCGCGCGCGCAGGGCGTAGGCGGCCCAGCGCACTCCACCCCCTGGCCCCTGGCCCGCGGGCGATGGCGGGCAAGTAAAACGCGGTGGCCGCCCACTGCCCGCGGCAAACCAGCAGCCAAGCCTTGCGGCCAGCCAGGCCCAGCCCCTCCGTCAAGGCCGCGGCAGGGGGCCATGGCAAGGGACTGCATGCCTGCCTACCTGTATGCCTGCGCGTGCCCATTGGGTCTTTTGCCGCACCGCCCTGCTGCCACGTCCGATGGCATCGCCGGCGTCGTACGGCGTGGGCCGTGGGACGTTGTCGTACGGCATATTGTCGTACGACACGGCTGTACGTGCGGCAGCAGCCCTCCGCCCGGCCGCCCCGCACGCCTCGCAGCCCCCGGCCCAGCGGCTAGGCGCCACGCCCCCACGGCTGGTGGCCCTGCGCCTGCAGCCTGCAGCCTCGGCGCCCGCCCTCGCCGCCACTTGGCTGACCTCCCGGCCCTCTTCCTGCACAACCAGCGTGCCCTCCCCGCCCCTCCCCGCCCCGAAGGCCCGGCCTGGAGTGCCGCCGAGACAGCCCCGCCCGCTGGAGCTGCGCTCCGCCGCCGCCAGGCAACGGTAGGCCGCCGAGGAGCGGCCAGTCCTGTACGTATGCAGCCGCGCCCGCCGCATCCGCAGCGAGGAGCGCTGCCAGCCGCCGTGTCACCAGCCACCTGTCCTTCCTTGCCCTCCCCCGGTCCCCGCTCCTCGCTTCCCAACCCCGCAGCCACCTCGCTCACGGCTGTGGGCGCGCAGTGTGGCGGCAGGGGCGGCTCCTGCGGCTGGAGGGGCTGGCCCGGGTCCGGGCCCTGCGTGGATGCGGCCTGGGTGTCGCCCGCGTGCGGAGGGCCGCTGTGGTGCCGCCGGGCCAACACGACGCTCTGGTAGTGCACCAACGAGACCATTGCGCGTGGGTTGCACTTGCTTGCGTGTAGCGTGCCATAGATATCATACCAAATGTACAGGATTAAAGCTGTTGCGTTGCAGCAACGAGACTATCGACCGTGGGTGCCAGAGGGAGCCGTGAGCGGAGGTTGGGTGCATGGGGGTTGCTGCTGTCGCCACCACACCAGGGGGATGACCGCCCAGTGAGGGCCTGTCTTTCGTTCCGGACAAGCGAAGCGGTGCATGCGGAACGAGCGGTGTGCGCTGCGCCGAGGCAGGGACGTGTAGGGCGGTCCGGGAGGGGCCACGCCACCGCACCAACGTACCGGGGCCAGGCACCTCTGCAATGCGGCGGCACCCGAGGCAGTCAGGATGGAGAAGGCACGTCCACGCACGCACGCACGCACAGCTGCCCTTCCTTCCCGCCGCGCCGGCCCTTGAATGCCTCGTTCGTGCCCCTTGCCTCCCCCTCCGGCAGCCGCCAACAGGCTGCTGCTGTGGGGGCAGTGCGGCGGCAGCGGCGGCTCCTGCGGCGGGGAGGTGCTGCCGTGCATGGACGCAGCGGTGGGGTGTTTATTTACGAATGATATATAGCGTGCACGCACACATATGCATGTGTGTATAAACTACATGTGCAACATGTAAAGCATAGGCGTGCATCATCGTGTCGTAATGATCAAACGCAGCTATGTGGAAGGCAGAGGCCTGCGTGGACTTCGCCTTTGACGTGGCGCCTTGCAGACCCACGGGCCCACTGGCCCGCTTTACAGCGCCGCATCTGCTGCCTGCTCAGACGCTGTACGGCGCCCCCTGGCGCCCCCGGCCCCGGCCCCTGTCCCGCCTGGCGCATGGGCCGCCTCGCGCCCACCCCACCCCACCCCACCCAGCTTGCCACTGCCCGGCCCTGCCCCTGCCCCTGCCCTGCCCCGATGCCCCTTCCTCCCAGACGCTGTCCGGCGTCTGCCCCGCCGGCTCAGCCTGCCGCCGCGAGGGACCCTCCCACTGGTACTGCGCGCCGCTGCCGTCGCCGCGGCCGCCCGACTTTGCGGCGCCAGGCGGCCAGTGCGGCGGGCGCGGCGGCTACTGCGGTCTGCCCGGCACCGGGCCGTGCGAGGACCGGGCCTGGTCGCCTCCGGTGCCGGGGTCGCCGGCGCCCTTCTACGGCTGCGGGCCGGGCCTGAGCTGCTGGCGCTCCAACGCGGAGTGGTGGTTCTGCGGAGGTGCGCTCATCACAACATTCATATATTACCATATATTACATTATATTACAATATATCACTATATATCATACACTGTTTGCATTACTAAACTTATTAAGATATAGAAATAGGCTGGGGTCATTGTCGTTGGTCATGGTCATACCTGCCAGCAGCTGGGAATGGAGCCACCTCGCTCGGCGGCTGCGCGCAGGTACATTATACTTGATATAGATATGCATGCGTGTGTGGTAGTAAATATATCGAGTCATGCCTGCCCATACCTCCTGCCGTGGCAACCCACGCAGCGTGCGTGCGCAAGGCCACGGTTGTGGCTAACGACACGTGCTGGGGGCTGTGGAAGGCCGCCGGCAACGTGTGGACCGACGACGCCTTCTATGCGGCCAACCCGGGCGTCAACTGCAGCGCGCTGCGGCCGGGGGACCAGCTGTGCGTGGAGGCGCCGCGCGCAGCGAGGACGGGTGAGCTGGCTAGCTAGGCACATGTACATATGTATACTGCATGTATAGATAAGTATAGATACCGTACTTACATTTATCTTTATATTATGTACATGTATGTATTGAATGCACACGGCATACTCCATATAATATATTGCGCCGCAAGGACGGATACGCCGTACACACCTCACCGTATGCACAAGCAAGCAGTTGGGCGGCGCTGCCGCACTGTGCCAGCGGCGACCAGCACTGCTGCTGCCGTACCAGCCATGGCGACCAGATAAATCGTACCGTGTGCCGCCGTTTATTGCGTCGCCCTCCCCCCGTGCAGGTCCCGGCGGCCCTGGCGACATTGGCGCGCAGTGCGGCGGCCGCGGCAGCAGCTGCGTGAACGGCACAACAACGGGAACCTGCGCCGCCGCTGCCACCAGCGGCAGCAGCAGCCCGGCCGCGACCGGCCCCTGCCTGGACAAGCCCTGGTCGCCCTCGGCATGCAAGAATGAGCTCACCTGCGTGCGGGACACCGAGTGTGAGTGGGACAAGGCAGGCAAGGGCGCACGTGGCTGGGGGCACGTGGTTGGGGGCACGTGGTTGGGGTAGTTGGGGGCACGTGGCGGGCCCACATACACTGCAGCAGCCGAACGAAGCGGCGCAGCAGCGATATATGCGCTCTTTGTGCGTCCCTTGATCTATCCATCCCGCCGCCCACCCTTCCATGCATCCGCCGCCCATGCCTTGGTCCAGTCTTCTGGGGCTGCCGCCCTGTGTCTACCATATCCACCGGCACCAGTGAGCATGCTGCCTGCTGTGCGCGGCGTATCTACGTGGCTTGCCTCTCAACATATAGGGAACTGTTATAGGGATCTGTTATAGGGACCTGCGTGTATGCTCATACGCCGCTGAGTCTCCTCAATCTGCCCACGGACCACAGCGCTGTGCCGCCCATCCTGCCTGCCCATGTATCATGAGGCCATCTATCATCACGCATGGCCTCCGTCCAATGACGCTCCTCTCCATCCTGCCATTCATGATCCCACATCACGGGCTCCGTCTACTTTATTCAATGATGCTCCTTGCTCATTTATTTCCGTACCCGTGCTGCCACACACTCCTTCCACCGCCGCAGCCCGCAGTCCCATCGAGAGGTGGCAGCAGTGCGGCGGCAGTGGCGGCAAATGCGGCAGCCCCAACTTTGGGCCCTGCACTGATGCCGCCTGGACGGCGCCCGTCACCTGCAAGGCCGGCACCGCGTGCCGCCGCTTCAGCCCAGAGCACTGGCAGTGCGAGCCCGCGCTGCCGCCGGAAGGTATGTTGCTGTATGCGTGTGTAATGTGTTGATTGTCATAGTTCAAAAGCAATGGTGACGTGTGTATGTGGGGGAGCGGCGCGAGCCTGCATGGGCCTCCAAGTCGCCTGATCCAGAAGCTCCTGCCCGAGCCGTAACGAACCCATCAAGATCTATCCACAGTATCCACAAGATCGCATAAATCGCATACATCGTCTCTCCCTACACGCGTGCGGGGTGGTACTCTATTTCATTCGGCCCTACATACAAGGGTTGAACATACGGTCGCACCCGACACCCGTTTGACGCAGCCACCCAGGGGCCGTCGTCGTCCGCTGTATAGGCTAAATGCGTGCTGTCCGGACATGCATCCCAACCAACCAACAACACAAGCGCCCGCCCACCCACCCAACCAATCACCGTACCCGCCCAGGCCTGCCTTGCGGCCAGAACTACACCACCGTCCGCGGCGACACGTGCCGCGACCTGGCCAGCGCCTACGGCCTCAGCTATGCGGCCTTCGGTGCGCTCAACCCGAGCCTCAACTGCTCCGTGCCGCTGCCGCCCAACCGCCGCATCTGCGTGGGGGAGGTGGTCCCCACCACCGCAGCCGCCAGCGCGGGCAGTTCAGCAGGTGAGCGATAGATAGCTAGACCCAGTCAGTACCTAACTTGCGCTGTTCAGACATGCTCGCTCGTGCCACTTGATCCATCCTGACAAGCAAATCACGAACGCGTCTGATACATACGAGGTGTTGTGTTTCGCACAGCGGCCACCACGTACGCATGCGTGCCAATAATCCAATAATGTGAGCCCGCCGCCTCCCTCCCTGCCCCCCCCCTCCCCCGTGCGGGCTTGACCCATGCCCTCCAGGCCCCTGCACGCTGGACGCCGGCCAGCGCTACACCGCAGCCAGCGCCAGCCTCCTGCCTGCGCCCAACCCGCGGGTCACCACCACCGCCGACCTGTGCGGCCGCTCCTGCGCGGCCGCGCCCGGCTGCCTGCTGTACGTGTGGCGCTCCGCTACCAAGCAGTGCTGGCTGTACTGGAGCCGCTACGACGGCACCACGGCCGACGGCAACGCCACTTCGGGCGCCTGCAGCTTCAAGCACTCTGGTGCGATGGGAAAGCCTGGGCTGTGGAGAGCCTGGCTATGGGGCTGCGTAGGACTGGCGTGTGTGCGGCTCTCGCGGGCAGTTGGAGGAGCGGGTGCAATGGACTCGGGCTGCTGTGAGGGCGGTTGGGGTGCGTGCGTGCGGTGGAGCGAGCGACAGGGGGGGCTCGGGCGGTGCCCGGCTCACTCGCTCGCTTCAGTGCGGGTTACCATTAGCTATACCGGGTCACGTTGCACAGTAACGCACGCGCTCAAAAGTAAACGAAACCCGAGCATCGATCCATGTTTGCGTGGCCCCATGCGCGCGCCCGTCCACACCATGTGCCGCCCCCCCCCCAACACAAACACGCAGGCCGCTGCATGGTTGAGAACGGGCAGCGCTTCTGGGGCGGCGGCTTCCGGACCGGCAACGCCACCACCGACACCCTCGCGCCCTACCCCGCCGCCCACGTCACCTCCCCCGCCGACTGCGCGCAGCTTTGCTCGCTTACCTTTGATTGCACGACGTTTGCGTACGAGAAAGCCAGCCGGGCGTGCTACATGCACGCCACGCGGTTCACCGGCTCAAGTGCGGCCGCGGGCTACGTCTCGGGGCAGTGCGACATCAAGGCCAAGCCCGACGGTGCGCAAGTTGATGGTATAATGAGGATGATGAGGCGAAACTTCATTTATGACAATATGACTCATATGATGATGCAACTTGAATGATGTTATGACACATAGGTGTCTTGTAACATACATGTGTAGCACTGGGCAGGCAGCAGTACGACATCAAGGCCTACTCTCCAGACACATACAACGTCATTTCACGTCTTCCGCTGTGTCTGGGTTACTCCTGGAGCAAGCATCGGCTTGAATTAAGCAGCCTGCTTATATGCTGATGAACCTGGTGCGTACGTGTGTGCATAAAGTGGATGGACTTACGTATATATTGCTCATCTGAACCTACCTGTGACGTCCACCGGCGACGGGCCCACCGCCACCATCGTCCCCCTGGCAGCACCCCTGCTGCCCCCGCATACACACACGGGTTCTGTTCTATTTCCCACTTACATAAACCACACGCCCATACACCCAGGGCGTTGTGCTGTGCGGGGCGTGTTGCTTGAACTTATTATCAATGAACGAACACGCGCTCCACGCTCCGCACTACACGCTCCACACCATCTGCTCCGTCTTCCCCATCCCCACCCCACCCGCCCCAACCCCCCGGGCAGGCGACCAACTCACGGCATCCAACCCTTGCATCTACAGCGGCGGCCGCTGCCTGTGGTCGGCCAACGGGCGCTACAGCTTGTGTGTTCTGGTGGGTATGATCAACAGCATATATACATAAACCCCGTAAGATAGTTATTTAATGTAACAATTTACGTGCGCGCGTCATCATATTGCAGTTGCATAGAAAAGGAATTTATAAAGAGTATGGCACGCAATCCACCTAATGTCAGCTGATGTCCGTTGACAATAGCTGACATAATAGAATGCGTATGCGCCTATACATACACGTCCATGAGGTACGCTCAGCTATACACTTTAAAACGCGGGCCGTGCTCTGCTGTGCGTGTGTCCCTAACCGCAGGCCACCGGCACCGTGATCATCCGTGACGGGCTGCAGCAAACATGGCAGCAGCAGCCGCCTGCGCCGCCCAACGGCCTCATGCCGCCCTACAAGTTTTGCTTGTCGCAGGCCACGGGAAAGCTCACGGTGGGGCATCATCCATCACTGTCACACGCATATGTGCATACGTGTCGCTCGTTACGCGCGTACACATGTGTATGGACTACGTTCATACATGATATATGCATACATCAATTCAAAGCCAATGGACTGTGCGGTATGATGTGCACAGCGTTGTCCCTGATCGATTATGCTGTAGCAGGTCACAGACCCGGCCCGAGGCTTCTTGGGAAGGGCGGCTGCTTGGATGTCTGCGGCCGTCCAGCTTCTGGCTACACAACACCTGCTTGCACGCTGCATGCCGCTGTCTATCTGCGTGTTAAGTTATTTGATGCTTCCTTACATTTATTTGCTTTGTCCATTGCTCGCTCCTATCCAATGAATACCGTGTGCGCCACCCCACCCTCTGGTATGCATGCCGTACAGGCCAGCGACGCCAACAACGTGTCGTACTATGTCAGCTACAAGATGTACGGCATCGCCGAACCGCCGTACACGGCAATGCTGTACAACAACGGCAACCTGAACACAACCGAGGGCTCCAACGGCTACCTGATATTCTACAGCAGCAGTGACAGCGAGCAAGCCGCAGCTGGGAATTATAAAAACCGAGCGCGCAGCTGCCGTATGTTGTAGTGTTGTGTGCTGCTCATTACCACTGCTAGTGGGGCTTTGCATACATGGTGCTTCAGCAGTGGTGGTGTGCGACGGTGGCATTGCCGCGGCAGCGGATGCGAGCCACGCAGCTCCTACCTCCGTGTTGCTCCGCCTCGTATTGACCACCGCACGCAGGGGCCCTCATCATTCCTGGATACACGTTCTACCCTAGAATGGTGCGCAACACCAACTGTAGCTATTTCATGTCATGCATCACCACGGCAGCTAATCGGTGCCGTGCCCATGCTTGCATCCACGCCTCAAATGAAGCCGCCACCCCCCCCCACACACACCTCGCAAGCAAGGAGCTAAGCGAGAGCGTCTACATGAAGCAAGGGCGGGGTCACAATACGCCCTTGCACAGTCGACATGAAGCCGGTCCTCAGCCAGCCCGTGCCGCCACCGCCATCGCATATAACAAACGCCAACACCCTTTACATATAGCTAGAGAATAAAGCATTATTTGTTACATTCCCCCGCCCCCCCACAGGACTTTGAGGCCAACGCCACGTGGGACGACTGGCTGGCTGGCCGCTCGCAGTTTGTGGTGACACAGCGAGAGCGCCACCCACAGCCGCAGCTCACCGCAGACCTGTGAGCCGGAAGACCAGCGAATTGAACAATACGTGCCCAACCGTAGCTAGTGGCTCGCACAACACACAGTGGCACACCTTATATTACTGCAACGCTATGTATCAAACCATATTTGTCATGCAGCCCATTGCTGCCTGTCATCATGTGCGTGGGTGGGTTCCTCTGACGGCCCCGCCTGCCTATCATTGTACACTACATACATCTACATCTCGTGTGATGTTACACACACGCACGCTGCGCTGGACTAATGCATACATGTCGTGCTCTGGCACAATGCGTACGTCACTGGACGGACTGGGTATGCGCACGCACCCCCGCCCGCCCACCCACACAAACAGCTATGCCTTCAGCACCGGCGCCCCGTTTATTTCATAAAGAATTTATCCGAGGTCCTGTATTTATTACCCCTCATCCGCGCCTCCCCTCATCCCTGTTCATAGCTGCTCGACGGACCCCTACTGTACCGCCTTCAACACCGACGGCGTGCTCATGCGGGGGCCCATATGGCGGGAAAACATCGTAGCGCAGCCGCGTTTTCGATACGGCACGCAGGTGGGCGTATAAGGACATGGCGTGTCGTGTCGACGACCCTTTTTTCATCCAGTTTGACAAGCAAGATGAGCGCGGATGGACTTCTCACGGACCGCACCCACGAACCCGACAGAACTGTATGTTCGCCCGCACGCGCTCGCCATTGCTGCCTGCCCGCAGGGCATTTACATCAAGGAAGGCGACTTCGTGCCTGCAATTCCTGCGCAAAGTAAGCTGCCGCACGTCTCGTGCAACGAAGAATGAGTAACATGTATGTACATCGTGCTTCCCCCCATGTGCTGTGTTGCTTACGTATGCACTCACTGCTGCGCGTACGTGCAGCTGCGTGACGCATCGATGGCTCGCACGCAACGAACTAAACTTGTTGTTGCGAGACGGCCGCTCGCTGCACCTGCCGCAGGCTCCCAGCGCAACCCGCAGTCTCCGTCCGACTGCTGGTGCACCTACCGGCGCCCCGCCCCGGCCGGTGTGCGGCTGCTGAGGGGGGGGCCCGACGACGTCCTGAAGCAAACGTGAGCCGCGCTCGCTTGCACGCACGCATACAGATGTAGTAGTAGTAGAAGTAGTAGAAGTAGCAGTAGAAGAAGAAGTAGTAGTAGTAGTAGTAGTAGTAGTAGTAGTAGTAGTAGTAGTAGTAGTAGTGTAGTACACACTGTGCCGCGTGTGGGTTTCTGTTCTGCTTGACACTTGATGAAAACACATGGTACTCTATCACGCCCCTTAAGATGATGTGTCATCACGGTGCGTGGCGGGCGTGGGGACTCTGTCCCATACGCAAACGGCCTGCCCTCCTTGATCAAACGATGCGGGCTCTCGGCTCTGCACGTCTTGTAAGAATTCGAGTTCTTTATATCCTCATCAAGAATGAACACACATAGCACTGCGCAGCTGGTTTTGAGGAGGTGTGCATGTGCGTGTGAACGAACACACACATGCAAATTCACCACATATGCATGGATGGCATCTACCTGAAGCCGGAGTCAGCTGCTTGGGCTATGCGGCTTGTTGCACGGCGCGTCATACAGCATACGTGGCATGCCACAGCACGTGTGCTTGGTGGCGTTGTGTCGCCTACAGGGCGAGGTGATGGCCGTATGTACGTACGAGACCGCGCCACCTCAACATTGTCAGCATTCCACGCTGCTGCTGACGTTGCCGCCTGCACTCGAGCCGCAGCCGGGATGCTAGGTTTGATTGAGGGATGCTCACGTCTGTAACCTGGGGCTTAGTATGCCATACTTACTACCAGATAGCAAGCACGCACCAGTAACCGCGCATGTGCACTGGCCCCCTCCCCAATCGATGGAGCCGCAGCCGCAGCCGTGCCCTGGCAGCTCACCCCCCCTTCCCCGCCCACCCTACCTCCCTCCCCGCCCTCTTGACGCAGCCTCATAAAGCGCACTGGGATGTCGACGCTGTACCAATTTATGCTGGACAACCTCCACATCAACTGGTGGGGCGGCATGACTTTATATACGAATTAAATATTCTCGCACGC
>BDDC01001922.1:2387-13200 GCA_001662425.1 Chlamydomonas sphaeroides | reverse complement strand
CCCCTGCCGCTCCTCCTGCCCCTCCTCAACACACCCCTTCCCCCCTCCGCCCCCTCCCCTGCCTGCAGGTCGTGCCGTGAGCCCGGCCGGTGGCCCAGTCCCGCCAGCGTGGCCGTCACCTCCGTGTTGGCCAGCACAAGGGCCGTCACCTGCCGACACACACACACACACACACACACGCAGGGGCCGTGCTTACTACATCTTACCTAATTCTGAACACACACACAGGGGCCCACACGACACGAGAGTGTCGCCCCCAGCCCCTCCCTTGCGGATGGGTCCAGGCACCGCCGCAACCTCACACACAGCGCCCATGTCAGCACTGGTGCCGGGGGCCAGCGCAGCCCCGGCCCAACCTGCGGAGCGCGCTGCGGCGCCCGCAGCAGCCACTGCGACAGAGTCGCCCGGCTGAGGAAGGCCTGCGGCCGGGCGTAGAGCGGCCTGCCGGGGCCGGCTGGGCCGCGGCGGGCGCCGGGGCCGGTGGCGGGCGAGGAGCTGCGGGAGTGGGCGTGGTGGCTGCGGTGCTGCGGGCCGGCGCCGCAGCCGGGGCCGGGAGGGCGCGGCGGCGGCGCGGCGGGGCCGCGGGGGTAGCGGTTCTCCCAACTGTAGGGGGCGGGGGTAGGGAGGGAGGACAGCGGAGGGTTGCCATGGGCCGTGTGAGCGCATGAGTTGGGCGTGTAGGAGGGAGGCGGAGAGGCGTGGGGTGGGGAATGCGCTCTGAACATCGACACAGGGGATGCGGTGGGCCGTCGTGGGGCCGTCACGGGTCGCAAGCAGCTTGGTCGGGAGTTGTGAACACAGGCGGGCGGGTTCACGGGTCCCAGGTACGGCACACGCGGCCAGCCACCCCCACGGCGGTCACACCCCTTGGCGCCCGCCCTGCAGCTGGCGCCCAGCGTGCTCCCCAAGTCGCACTCACGTGACGTCCACAACCAACGTGCGCCAGACGTCCACGGATGACTCGCACAGCCGTCGCCAGCGCTTGCACACCAGGCATGCCGAGTTCCGCAAAGCGGATGAGTCGAGTTTCTGGAGAACGGCCTCCAGCAGCGCGTCATCAAAGTCCGCTATGCTGGTCGTGGAGACCTCCATGGTAGCTCCGCTCGGCGCTGGCAACATTACGGCTCCGGGTTCGCAAAGCGCATTCGCGCCATCTTTGACAAACTGCGAGCCCTAGCGAGGTACGCAGTCGAGGCAGCGGTGGTGAGCATTGCTAACTATGTTGTGCTGCGCAGCTTGCGTGCAGCGCGCATCGCAGCTTGGGCCGTGGGCTTCCGGCTTCGCCCGAAGGCCGATGCATGTCCAGCTTCCGGCCTGTCGACCCCTTGTCGACCCCACCCGCTGCCGCCATTCCCACGCTGCTCACACACCCCACACCCCACCCAGAACATACCCATAGCAGCCCGGGCGCGCCAGCCACCCACCCACCCAACCACCCGCAGCAGCGGAGCTCCGCCCTGCCGCCATGACCCCAACACCCCCAGCCGGCGTCCGCTCGCCGCCGGCCCCTGCCGCCGAGCCGCCGCCGCCGCCGCAGCCCGCCTCAACCTCCAACCACGCAGCACCAGCACCGGCCGGCTGGCTGTGGGGCGAGCGCCTCAGCGGCGGCGACCTTCTGCCCCGTGCGCCGCAGCTGCTCTCCGTCGTCGCCGCCGGTGAGCCCTCCCCGCGCGCCGCCGCGCCAGCCGCGCAGCAACGGCTGCGCCGCCGGCGCGCGCCTCGGGACCGCATAGCGCCTCCGGGGGTTGCGGCTCCAACGGCCGCTTCGCGCGGCTCGACCCAGACCCGGCTTGCCTCGAAGCGCAGCCAAGGGGCCGAGGCAGGCCGAGGCGCGCCGCGACGGCATCGCGCTCGGCTGCAGCCCCCGTTGGCGTGGGGCAAGGACCCGGGCGAGGAGGCGCGGCCTTGACCCGAGGGGCACGGGCGGCGGCTAGGGCTGCTCCTGGCCGCCGACCCGCCACGACCCGCGCCTGCCAGCGGCGTTCGAGGCTATCGCGGCTGTGGCTGCGGCGGCCGGCGGTGATCGAGACAGCAAGCATTTAGGCGCCAGCACGGGCCGCAGCAGCGGGCTGTCCCGCGGGCCCGACACGGCAGACCCAGGGGCGCGTTGACCCGTAGTCCACCCAGGGAGCCCGCCACCGCCTGCCGCATGCCCTTGCTACCGCTTCGCTCGCATTGACTGCTGGCCGCGTACGCTCCACCCGCGGCGGCTGTGCGCCCAGCCGGAGCGCCTGCATGGGGTGGGGCTGATGTGGAGATCCGCCCAACCTAAGCCCTCCCCGCCCCAACCCCTTGCAGGCTCCACCCCAGGCGCTCCCGCGCGCCTGCTGGCCGTGCTTGCGGACGTCCCGGGCCCCGCCGCCGCCTCCGGCACCTTCCCGCCCGCCGCCGCCGCCGCCGCCCTTGGGCCCGGCGGCGCCGCTGGCGGCGGCGTGCTGGCGCTGGCTGCGCTGGCGCCCAGCGGCGGCTCCGGCAGCGGCGGCCGCTGGAGTGCGCAGCGGCTGGAGCTGGGGGGCCTGCCTCCGCCGGCACGCAGGGGCGCAGCGGTGGCGGTGGCCGGTGAGGCTCAGTGAGGCCACAGCTGTGGGACGCTATTGGGAGACGGCAGTTGGCAGGGCTCCTTGGGATGAGGTAGTCTCCAGCCCCCTTGGGGCGCTGCCGCGGGGCCGTGCCGCCAGTGGTCCGCCTGCCCTCCGCCCGGGCTATGGGTGCGAAGGGGCGTGCCGCTGTCACTCCCCTGCGCCGCGCCCTCGGCCCCAGGCGACCAGCTGTTTGTCATTGGCGGCCGCGAGGAGTCCGGCGCCACCTACAACGATGTGGGTCGGGCCGGCTGCGATTGGTCCGGCGCCGTCCGTACCGGCACGCCAGTTACCAGGCACGCCATTGACTGTGTGCCACCACCGCCATCATCCATCACCCACAACCCCGCGCATTCCCTCCGCATTAACACACGCCTCAACCGCCGCGGTCCGCCGCCCTGAGCTCCCTCCCCACCGCCATCACCCATCACCCCTCTCTCACGGCCCGCCTCCCACCCACCCCCGCTGCAGATCTTCCTGTTTGACGGCTCCCACCCCCAGTGGTCCATGGTGGCCGCCCACAGCAACCCGGTGCCGCCGAGGTCGGGCCATGCGGTGGCTGTGCTGGGCCGCCGCGTGTACATCTTTGGCGGCGAGGGACAGCTGGCGGCGGAGCCGGCGGCGGCGGCGGCGGAGCCGGAGCCGGCGGCGCCGTCGACGGCGGTGATGGAGCGGGAGGGCAGGGTCCGGGGCGTGAAGGAGGAGCGGGCAGCGGGGAGCGTGGTGGGCGTGAAGGAGGAGGAGTGGGCGAGGGCGGAGGATGGCGGCCGCTGGCCGTCGGACGTGCCGGCGGCGGCCGCCGCCGCGGCGGCGGCGCGGCGACTGAGCAGCGGCGGCGCTGACGGCCACGTGCCGACGCCGGCGGAGCTGACGCCGGCGCCCGCGGCAGCGCCGGCCAGGCCTGGCGGCAGCGGCGCCGCCGGGTCTGACGGCGGCGGCGAGGCTGAGGCCGTCCGGCCCGGGGGTGTGCTGGCGGCGCCGCGAACGCCACCGTGGCAGCCGCGGGATAAGTCGGTGAGTCGCAACCTCGGGCTCAGCCCGTGGCGTAAGCCCCTGCCTAGGACATACTCATCGTGTCGTGCCTGCCGCATTGCGCCACGCCAGCCGCCCCCATTGCATCCTTCCCTCCCCCCGGCCCTCCTGACCCCCAAACCCCCTGCCTCCACGCCATCGCCTTCAGCCCCTGCCAGCCAACGACACCGCCACAGCCGCCGTCACTGCCCGACCGGACCGGCCCGCGGCGGCGCCGCCGCGGCCCCGGCGCCCGCCGCTGCTGGGCGATGTCTGGTGTCTGGACCTCTCCGCTGCCACCCTGAACAAGCTACACGATGACACGGATCCAAACCCAAACCAACTGCCAACCGCCACCGGCCAACCGCCCGGCACGGCGGAGGCGGACGGCGCGGTGGAAGTGCAGCCGGAGGCAGCGGGCGAGGCGGCGGCTCCGCCCCGGCGCAAGGGCCACAGCGCCACGTGCCTGGCGGGCAGCATCCTGGTCTTCGGCGGCGAGGCCGAGGACGGCAGGTGCGTAGCGGAGGGGGCAACCGGGGAGGGATGGAAGGATGGGCGAGCTGGGTACCTTGGCAAGTCGAACTGAGCTCCCTCGTCCTCCGACGGCGGCCCGGCAGCTGCCTGGGAGACCTATGGCGCTTCGAGCCGGGCCCAGGCCTCGGCGGCCCTAGCGACCCTAGCGGCCTCGGCGGCCTCGGCGGCCTCGGCGGCCCCAACGCCGGCGCCGCGGCTGCCCCCGGCGGCCGCTGGGCGCGTATGAGGGACGGCTCGCTGGACAGGCCCACGCCCCGCTGCGGCCACGCCACGCTGCCGCTGTCGGACAACCAGGTGCGGAGGGCAGGGGGCAACGGAGGGCAGGGGCGGCGGCAGCGCGTGTGTGTGTTTTTTCGGGTTGACGGCCCCCTTCCCGCAGACCTCCCCGCCGCGTCTGCCCCCTCCTGACCCCAACTCGCCAGATGCTGCTGTTCGGCGGCCGCGACGCGTGCGGCCGCCCCCTGGGCGACGTGTGGGTGCTGGGCGTCGGCCCCGACCCGGCGCTGGGGCTGGGCCCTCGGGATGCGCTCTGGATGCAGCTGAGGGTGCCCGCGGGCCAGGCGCTGAGGGGTGAGTGGGGGCGCCTGGGCGTTGCAGTGCCATACCTACATACAACTTAGACCGGAAAGATTGTATCCGTGCTATGACATGCTATGCTGCGTTACGCTATGCTGTTCTATTATGTTGTGCTATGGTATGCTGCATTTCTTGTAGTGCTGGTGTCTACCTGCGGACGCCAGGGAAGGGGCGGGCGCTGGCGTCTGGCCTGCTCCAACCACTCTGCGGGGCCACTGGCGGGGGGGCGCCCGCTCCGAGCCTCTGACCTGCTACAGACACCGCCTCACCTCCACGCCACCGCCCCTTCCCCTTCCCCTCTCCCCCCGCTCCCAGGCCGCTACGGCCACACCCTGGTGGGGCTGCCCTCGGGGCCCGGCCTGCTGGTGTACTGCTTCGGCGGCGAGGGGGCGCCGGGGGAGGCGCCGCCCGAGCCACAGTTCCTGCGCATGATGGAGGTGCGGGAGGGAGGCGGCTGAGGGTCTAGCTTGACGCGTCATGATAACTCAATAAGCTATCAGTAGTATATGTAGTATGTAATATATATAATATATAATATGTATATAATATATATAATATATAATATATATAGTATACGTGCTGGGTTGCGTGCACATGAGGGGCCCTGCGCATGATGGCGGTGCGGGGGATCGTGGACGTGCGGGTGTGTGGGGTGGTGCAGAGTCGGCTGAGGTCGGACCCGTCGCACCTGCCCCGCCGAGTGCCAACCCGCCGTACCCACTCCCGCTGCCGCTGCGCCGGCAACGCCAGGGTCCGGACGACCCGCGCTGGGCGGCCGACAAGGCGGCCGTCTCGGCGGCTGCGGCTGCGGCAGCGGCGGCCGGCGGCGGCGGCGTGGCGGCAGCGACAGGGGACGACTGCGACGGCGAGGAGCTGGATGACACGGCGGCGCCGCCGGCCCAGCGCTGGGCCCCGCCGCTGCCGCCGCCACCGGACGGCAGCGACCCGCTCATGCAGCTGGCGGCGGTCGCTGAAGCCGCGGCCGCGGCGGCGGCCGCGGCGGCGGCGGCCACCGACGGCTCACCGCCGCTCACGGCGCCGCCGCCGCCAGGTAGCAACGATGGAAGCAACGGCTCGGCGCCGCCTAGCCGCCACACAACGCCAGCGGCGGTGGCAGCGCCCATCCTGCTGCCGCCGCCACCGCCGCCTCCGCCTCCGCCGCCGGCCATGCCCAGCGCCAATGGCCGCGGCGCTTCAACCAACAGCACCGCCGCCGCGTCCACGGCTCCCGGCGGCGGCGGCGCGGCCCAAGCCAACCAAGGGCCGTCGGCGCCGCCGCCGACGGCGGCGTCAGCCGCAGCGGCGGCGGCGGCGGTGCGCCGCTCGTCTTGGCACAGCGGCGCCGGCGACCCGAGGTTCCCCGGCGGCGGCCGCCAGCCCTGGGGCACGCCGGCGCCGCCGCCAGCGCGCTCCGCACAGCCCGGCTGCGTCCCGCTGACTACGCCCTTCGCCAGCGCCGCCGCCGCTGCCACCACCCTGCCCAGCGGCGGCGGCAGCGGCTCCGCCGCCGACGCGCCCGCCGGCAGCGGCGGCCGCCGTGCGCAGTCACCTGCACCCCGCGAGCCCGCGCCTCCTCCCGTCCCTCCTCCGCCGCCGTCCTTCCCTCCCGGCGTCGTCGCCGTCGCCGCCGCCGTCGCCGCCGCCAACGGCCGCGTCAGCGGCATCCAGCTCTTCGCCGCCGAGGTGCACAACCGCCTCCGCCAGACCGACGGCGTCGTGGCGTCGGACTGGGACGCGCACGTGACGGCCGAGTGGGCGGCCCTCAAGCCCGACATGCGGCGCGCGTACGACAGCCTGGCGGAGCGCGCACACCGCGAGGTGCTCGAGCAGGCGGCGGCGGCGCAGCAGGCGGCGGCGGCGCAGCACGCGGCGCAGGCAAAGCAGGCGCAGCAGCAGCAGCAGCAGCAGCAGCAGCAGCAGCAGGCGCTACGCGCTACGGACATGCAGGCTGCCATGGCGGCGGCGGTGGCGGCGGCGGCGGCGGCGGGCGCCAGGCGTGAGGCGGGCGGCCCGCACCCAGACGAGCCGGCGGGGTGGGTCACTGACCGGTCCGTGCCTCCGCCCAAGTTGCCTCCGCAGCGCTGCGTGCTGCCCCGCTCCTGTGCCCCCCAAAACCCCCGCACGACTTGAGCCCTGGCTTGCGCGGCACCCTTTACTTCCTTCTGCCCGCCCGCCGCAGTAAGCGCCGACGCGCCGACGCTGACGCCTACACGCAGCCGCCCGTCGCCACCGGGCCGCAAGCCTACGGCGCCGCCAGCACGGCCACTGCCGGCGGCAGCAGCGGCCGCGGCCCCGGCCCGGGCCCTGACGGCCCCGTCGCAGCCACGGCGCCGCAGCAGCAGCAGGGCTTTCCGCTGGGCGCCTATCCTCACGCCGCCGGCCAAGCACCGCCGCCACCGCCGCCGGGACCCTATCCCTACCCGCACAGCCAGCAGCAGGCGGCGGAGCCGACGCATCACCATCCACCGCTGCCGCCGGCGGTGCCAGCGCCGACGATCACCTCCAGCAGCGGCGGCTATCCGCCGCCGCCGTACGGGCCGGGGCCTGGCGGCTCCGCCGGCGGCAGCGGCGCCGCCGCTCCCGCTGCGGCATTCCGGACGGCCTACGGCGTGACGACGGCGGCGCCGGCGGCGCCGATGCCGTCAATCCAGCTGGCGGCGCCGTCAGCGGCGGACCTGGGCGCCGCCGTCGAGGGCGTGGTGGACGGTATGTTCAACGCAGGCTACCTGGCATCCGTGACCATACGAGGCATGTCGTACAGGTACGGATAGTGCTGCGTGTGTCGCGCCGTACACCCTGATGGACGGACTGCCCATGTGGTGTCCTGAACCGACGCCGACGCGGCACCATGCCGAACGCCGAACGCCGACCGCAGGGCCGTCATCTTCAGCCCAGTGCTGGCCCTCGCCTCGTCGGGCGGTGGCAGCAGCGGAGGCCCCGCCTACGGCCGCCACCCCGCGCCGCCGCCGTACGGCCAACAGTCGCCGTACCAGCAGCAGCTGTACGCCAGCCATCCGTACCAAGTACCGCCATCGGGCCAGGCGGCGGCGGCAGCTGGTGGCGGCGGCGGCGGCGGCGGCGGCGGCTACGCACACAACCAACCCGGTGCTGCCCCTGGCGGCGGCGGCGGTGGCGGCGGCGCCGCCGCCTACCACCACCACCACCACCACCGCATGAGTCAGCACGGCGGGCAGCAGGTCGTCATCCGTACTATCACTGGCGGCGCCTCTGGATCTGGGTACGGCGGCGTAGGCGGCGGAGGGACCCTGGCGTCACCGCAGCAGCCGGCGTATCCGCCCACGCCCGCCGCCGCCGGCGCATACCCGACCGCGCCAGCGGCAGCGGCGGCGGCGGTGGGGCAGCCGCTGGTGCCGGCGTTCGGCTCGGGGCCGCCGGTGGCGTCGGCGTCGGCCGGCGCGGCGGCGGAGCCGCCGTCGCCAGTGCTCCAAGCAGCGGCGGCGCCGCCGGCGTACCCCCATGCATCGACGCCGACAGGCCTCGCTCCTCCCCTTTCCGCCACCGCAACCGCCGCCGCCGTGGAGGGTCTGACGCTGGGTCCAGTGACGGCGCATCCGGGCGCTGCGTCGGCGCTGCCGCCGCCGCCGCCGCCGCCGTCGCACGGGCCTCCTTACGCCAGGGCGGCGGCGCCGCCGGGCATCCGACCTGGCGGCGCCGCCGGGCCGGCCGACTACGATCCAACGTCCCGGCCGATGGCGCAGGCCGGCGGCGGCAACCCTGGCGGCGCGTCGGCGGTGCCGCCGTCAAGCAACCCTGGCCGGCCCGGCCTGGCGCCGCCGCTACCGCTGGGCGGGGTGGTGCTGCCGCCGCCGCCGCCGCTGGTGCTAGGCTCTGGCCCAGGTGGCGGCGGCGGCGGCGCCGCCGCCGGCTTGAGGCCGCACCTGGCGGCGGCCGGCGAGGGCGTCAGCCTGCATGCCGTACAGCTGCTGCTGAGTGCTATGCAGCAACACCATCAACAACAGCAGCAGCAGCAGCAGCAACAGCAGCAGCAGCAACATCAGGCTGCAGCTGTGGGGAGGGACATCCGCCCCGAGGCATGATGTGCGACGGCACGGGCCGGCATGGCGGCGGGACGATGTGCCAACGCAGCTGCGTCCAATGCATTCAAGATTGAAAGTGCTGTGGGCAGCGCCGGCATGGCTGGTGGGGCCAGGAGCTCGGGTGGGGCCGGGGTCCTGGCGATGACGCGCGGCGGCGGGGCTCGCGCGGTGCGGCGAGGCGGCGGCGGTTGTGAGGGGCGGCGGGGCGTGCAGTGTGGGGATGATGAGCGCGCTGGCTCAAGCCCGCTGGGCTAGTGGGACAGGACAAGGCCCCCTGGCTGCGAGGGGCGGCGGGGTGCGGCGCGGCAGCGTGCCGACGCTGCGGGGCGGGGCAGGAGGGGGCGGGGTGGAGCTGGGGAAGAACGCACGAGGCGAGCGAGGGTGTGAAGGGGGACGGGGAGACGGGCGGGCGCTGCGGGCTGGGGGCGGTGGCCCGCGGGCGTGGAGTGTGGGAGTGGAGGGCAGCTGCGCCGCCGGCTCCTGAGGCCCGCCCAGCAGGTGCACTGTCGCTCCGCGGTGCGCCGCGGCCAGACCCCCGGGGGCGTGGGGGCGTTGAAGGCCTGTGATCTATCTATGCTGGCAGGCTGGTCGGAGGCACATACAGCTGGTCCTACAGTAAGAGGGCACTGCGCTGAGCTGGCGGGGCTGGGGCGACTGCGCCACGGCGAGTTCACAAGAAGAATCTGGGGTCGAGGCGAGTGGGAGAGGGGGGAGCCGGGTTCTCTGACGTTGGCGCGTGGGGGCGGCCCATGAGTAGCGGAGGGTGTCGAGAAGGCCAGCGTGCGGGTCGAGCGCTGTGCGTGTGCGTGGCGTGAGAGGAGAGGCTGCCTGGGGCGGCGCTGCGCATGTTGGGCGTTGCGACCCGCCTGCGAGCATATGTGTTGTGCAGAGGTGCGCTGCGTTGATACCCTGTACAAGACGCTCCCACGGTTGGCTGACACGCTCCCGCTGTGTATCAGCCCGAGTGTGTTCCCGCCCCAGGTCCGCCCAGCTCATGGCGGATGAGCCAGGCGGCACCCCCATGATGCCAGGGCCCAGGGGGGTGGGCGGGAGCAGGCGCCAGCAGCGCAGGCCCTTAAGTGCAGCAGCGCAGCGACGGGGCAGGCAGCGCGGCGGGCTGGGAGCAGGGGCAGGACGGGAGGGACAGGGCAGCGGGCGCGATGGCCGTGTCGTCACGTGCTACAGTGGCGGACCGCCGGCGCGGCCATCGCCACACGCCGCGCCGCGCTAGCAGCCCAGCGGCGGCGCACTGGACCCGCACGCCGCCGCGCCCTGGCAGCGGGCCACATGCCGCGGCCACCCATGCCATCCTCTCAGGCCCGCAGCCGCTGAAGGCCCCTCCGGGCTGCAGCGCCCCTGGCGCCGCCAGCATTGCCAGCGCCGCTGCAACTCGCCAACTCGCTCCCGTCGTCCCGGCGGGCGCTGGCCCGGCCGCATCGCAGCTCCTATACTCCGGACCCACAGGCCTAGCTCCCGCCTCGTCTGCAGACCCTGACGGCGCAGCCCTGCTTGGGGCTCCGCCAGCCCTCGTGTTAGCGTACGCACATCATTCCATTGCCGCCGGGTCGCCGGCCGCCCCCACCTCAACGCCCCCCGCGGCCGTAAGCCGCAAGGCGCTGCGCCACCCAGCCACCCGCCACCCGCCCCTACCCCTACCCCTGCCCGTGTCCCACCCCGGCACCAGCCGCCGCTACCCCGCTGCCCCCGGCTGCTGCTCCCCTCCCGCCGCCGCCGCCGCCGCCGCCACCGCCGCCGCCATGGCTGCCGCTGCGTCGGGCAGCGCCGCCGGCACCTCCCCTGCCGCCGCCGCCGCCATGGCCGCCGGGTCAAACATGCCCAGGCCCTGCCCACCAAACATGGACGCCATCGCGGCCGCCGCCGCCGCCGCCTGCGCCGGGTCGTACGCATGCATCCCCGGCTGCCCGAACATCGCCGCGCCGCCGCTCTGCAGCAGCTGATGCAGGCTGGCTAGCGCGTCGGCGCCGTGTTGCCCCACGCCTGCCATTGGGTCGCCGGCGCCCTGCCCCGCCTCGCCAAGCTGCGCAAGCAGGCTGC
>BDDC01001921.1:3399-18534 GCA_001662425.1 Chlamydomonas sphaeroides | reverse complement strand
TCTCTCTCTCTTTCTCTCTCTCTCTCTCTCTCTCTCTCTCTCTCTCTCTCTCTCTCTCTCTCTCTCTCGCGCCCTGGGCCGCAGCTCCCCGCTCGCCCCGCCGCCCTGCCCGCGGCGGCGGGCCCTGCCCTCGGCGGCTTCGCAGCCTCTGCCGCCTCCGCCGCGTCGTCCTCCCAGCTGCGCCACGCGAGCAGCGCAGCGGAGCCCAGCGACGCCGGCGGCGAGCTAGACGAGGGCGAGGTGCTGCGGCTGCGGTCGCAGCTAAGCGACCAGCTGACGCTGTGTCTGTCGCTGCAGCAGCTGGATGCGCTGCTGGCGGGCGAGGAGGCACGGACCGCGTTCGACGAGGGGTGAGGAGGGGGCCTGGCAGGGGCCTGGCAGGTAGAGGGGCGTGAGGGAGGGTGCTGAGAGGGGGATTGCCGGGGTTTCCTGGTGGGGGCCGGGGCTGGGCGGGGCCCGGGGGCAGTGTGTTCCCGTCCACTGGCGGTGCACGTGGGCTCGTGGGGTGCGGGGCGTGAGATCGTAAAGGAGCCTGCAGCGAAGCGGTAGGGGGGAGGAGGCCAGCAGCGCGTAGGGCGAAGGATGGCGGGCGCGGCTGCGAGCCCGGACTGGGAGGCGCACGGTGCTTGTTGGGCGGTGGGCCACCGCCGGGGTCGGGGAAGGGCGGTGGCCCTGGTGCGGCGGAGGGCCGTCTGGGGTACGGGCGACATGGGGCCGGGGCTGGGAGGGGGCCCGGCTGCACATGGGGCGTATCAACGGGGCCGAGCACGCCATGGCGTCTGGGCAGGAGCGGGGACCGAGGATAGGGCAGGGTCGGGGCAAGGGCGAGGGCCCGGGCAGGGTGGGCGTAAAACTGGCTCCCACTGCCGCCCAGCACCTAGCCAGTAACCAGTAGCCACACACCGCGCCCTCGCGCTCCCTGCCTGCACGGCCCTCCGGCCCGCCCCCACCGCCTGCGCGCCTCCCGCCCTCCCCGCCTGCCCCACTACCCAGCCTGCTGCTGCAGGCCCTGGACCTGGCGCACCGCCTCTGCGGAGGCTCCGCCGCCTCGTCGCTAGCCACCACGCCCATCCCCTCCCGCGCCGCCTCCCCCTACGCCTCCGCTGCCCTGCCCGCCAAGAGCTCGGCCGAGGCCGCGTCCGACGTGCTGACGCGGCTGTCGGAGCTGCTCATCCGGCAGCTGGCGGAGCCGGGCGGCCTCAGCGCCGAGGGCGCGGTGGCGGCGCTGCGGACGCTGGCGGTGCTGCGTTTCAACCCGGCGGGCGACTACTCGGGGCTCATGGTGGGCGGGTTTTGATGGTTTCGGTTGGGGTTTTAAGGGTTTCAGGGTTTCAAACGTTCGGCGATCCGGCCCAAGCTGCCGCGCCCACAGCCTTGGGCCGGCGCCAACCAACCTCCTGCCGGGGGATGCTGCAAAACATGTGCTCTCGGCCAAACCCCCCGCCCTCCCCGCCGCCGCCCCAGACCATGGCGTCCTTCTACCGCGGCTCCGTGCTGCCAGCGCTGGACCCCGCCACCGCGCCGCCCGAGCTGGCCCTCCGCGCGCCCTCGCTGCTGGTGGATGCCTTCTACGCCTTTTCCCGCCTGTTTGAGGTGGCGGCAAGGTCAGCCCGCCGGGCAGCCCGCCCGCCGTCGACAGCCTCCACCAGCACCCCGCCCGCACTCACATCCTTGGGGCTAGGCGCGGACCCCTGTTTGCGAAGGCGGCAGCCGTGCACAGTGACGCTGCGACACCACCCAACCCCCTTACCCATCCCCCTCGCAGGCGTGAGCGCGAGCTGCAGGCGCAGCTGGCCGCAGAGCAGGCGGCCGCCGAGGAGGCCGCGGCGCGCGCCGCTGAGGACGTGGAGGCCTCCCGCGAGGCCTCCTCCTCGACGGCCTCGCCGCCCTGGCGCTCAGCCACCGCCAGCGCCAGCGCCTGGTCGGCCGCCGGCCTGGGCGGCGGCGGCTCCGCAGTGCTCGGCGACCGGGCGCTGTACGGCGACATCTGCGAGCGGCTGGCGGGCAGCGGCATGCTCACTGACCTACCCAGCAAGTGCGTGCCTGGGCCAGCGGACGCCTGGCCGTTGCTGCGTGCGCGCTCCGTGCCACGTGTGCCGTTGCGCTGCGCGGGGCACACGGTGATCCGCGGACCTGCCCGGCCGGCGGCGTCCTACCGGGCGCGCCGACACTTGCACACCTGCCTACAGGGTTGTGACAGGCACACGGCGTCAAGCGCACTGTGCCTTGTGTGTGTGTGTGGCGTGCTTCACGCCGCCACTGGCACTCTGCGCACCGGTCATCTGCAAACTCGCTCCCCCTTCCCCCACTCCCCCGCCCTCTCCTGCTCCCTCGGCCCCCAGGACGCTGGGCAGCCTGGCCAGCGCCATGGCCACCTCGCGCTTCCTGCACTACGGCGCCGCCACCTCGCTGGCCAACCAGACGGTGCTGCGGCTGCGGGCGCACAGCCGCAGCGGGGCGGGCGGGCACGAGGTGGCGGTGGCCACGGCGGGCGACGCCATGGTGCGTGCCGCGTGCTGCAAGGGGCGCGGCGCGGTGCGGTGCGATGGGATGAGATGAGATGCGGGCGCGTGTGTGTGGCTGTGTTGGCATGGCAGGAGCGCGCTTGGGGGTGCCTGGAGTAGCGCAAGGCTGCCACCCACAAGGGCGAGCGGGCTGGGGTGCGAGCCTGGGGTGCGAGCCTGGGGTGCGAGCTGGCGGCGCCGGAAGATGGCCGCCGCGGCCGCCAAGGGTTGGCGCCGTGCTGCTTGCCTTGGGACGAGTAGGGGTGTGAGGGGGGCGGAGAGGAGCCTGGGCCTGGGCGCTGGAGGCTGGAGGTCACTGCCCGTATCTGAGCCGCGGGTACCGCACCGCCTTGCTACGCCGCTTCCCAAACGTCCTTCGCCTGCCCTTCCCTCCGCGCTCCCTCCGCTGCCCCTGCCAGGCCACCTCCACGCTGTCCAACATCCTGGCCTGCCTCTCCAAGCTGGGCTTCGAGCACGAGGAGCTGTGCGACGCCACCGCCAGCTGGATGGTGCAGCGCCTGGCCGAGGGGTGAGCGGCAGCATCAACAGCGACAGCAGCGGCCCCTGCCCTTGCCGTGGCATCCACAGCACCCTGGCGGCTGGCGGACCGGGGGCGTGTGTGGTTTGGCCGCGTGGCCGCGGCGGCGTGGCAGCTCGCGCCCCGGGGTCCTTCGTGCCGCTGGCACCGCAGCCCTCGTGCGCCCCATGCACCTGCCGCCGTGCCTCGCGACCCGGCCTGCACGCGATTGGCCTGCGACACAGCTCGGCATGCGACGCAGCTCGGCATGCGACACAGCTCGGCATGCGACACAGCTCGGCATGCGGCTGCCCCATGCGCCTCCGTCGTGCCTCCCGCTGTCCCTTGCGCCCGCAGCGGCCCCTCAACCGCCGCGGCCTCCGGCAGCGCCAGCGGCGGCGGCGGCGGCGGCCGCGGCCTGAGCTCGCACCACATCGTCGACGTGGCGGCGGCCTTTGCGCGGATCAAGTACGACAACATGGTACGGCAAACCGTCCGTACGGCAGCACACGGCGGCGCACGGCGGTCCTCCCTGCACGCGCGAGCTGCAAGCCGCCCGGCTCACCGCAGCCAGCCCCCAACCTGCCCTGGGCCCCCTGGGTGCCCCGCCAGGACTTCCTGCTGCGCTCCTCGGGCTGGCTGCAGCGCAAGCTGCCGCAGGCTCAGCCCAACTCCCTGGCGATGATGCTGTGGGCGCTGGCAAACACACGGGTGAGGCCGCCGCCGCCACACACCCTGTGCTGTGCCGTGTGTGGGGTTCCGTTTTCACCTAACACTTGAACACCCTGCACAGCACAGCGCAGCGGGCGCAGCAGGCCCGGGGCAGGCAGGCTCCCACCGCCCCTGACCGTGCAGCCTGGATGCCCCCCGGGAGCCCAGCCCCACTCCAGCGCCTCATGCGGTCCCGGTCGGGCCAGTCCCGCCGCTCCCTCGCTCGCCGCGTCATGCCTACGCCCTGACACGTGGCTCGGTTCTCCACGGGGCACACCTGCACCCTCAATGCTAAACTGCCTCCTCCCGCGCCGTGAACCCCCGCAGTCCGGCCGCGCCCCCGAGTTTGACAACCTGGTGTCAGCCCTCTGCCAGCGCCTCGTGGCGCTCCTGCGCAACCCCCGGCCCCACGGCCCCGCCGCCTCGCCCAGCCCGCCGGCCGAGGGCGAGGATGAGGCCCCGGCCCCGGTGCCGGCCCCAGCTCGCGGCCGCGGCCGGCCGCCGGGCGTGGTGGTGCCTCGCCACCTGGCGTGCGCGGTGTTTGCGCTGGCGCGGCTGCGCAACAGCCAGCCGCTGCTGCTGGCGGCGGTGGCGGACGATGTGGTCAGCCGACCGGACAGGTGCGGCTGTGGGACACTGGAGGCTGCGTGTGTAGTTTGTGTGGCGTGGCGTGGCGTGTTGCTATGCTGGCTGCATCTTTCACAACAGCAACCTCAACCCCGCAACCCGGCGCGCCGCAGCTACTCGTCCCGCCAGCTGTCCAACATCCTGCGCGCCTACACCGAGCTAGGACAGTACCGGCCCGACCTGTACGACGCCGCCGCCTCCGTTCTGTCGTACCGCCTGCGGGAGCAGGCCGCCGCCGCCGCGGCGGCGGCGGCCGTGGGCGAGGCGCCGCCCCCGCCGGCTGCGCCGGCGGCCTTCATGGCGCAGCACGCCTCGGACACGGCCTGGGCGCTGGCGGCGGCGGGGCACGCGCCCCAGGTGCCCGAGCTCATGGAGCTGATGGCGGACAGGTAAGATCAGATCTGGGAGAGAGATCTGCCAGATCGGCGTGTCGTGATCAGTGTTCGCTGCAGTGTGTTGTCGCGCGCCGCACTGCAGCGCGCGCGGCAGATGCATCGACGTCTCCGTGCGACAAGTCGGTCACCCATACACACGCGTTCTGTTCTACCTAACACTGGAACACAGTATATGTTGCCTATTTCGGAACACACGCGCTTCTCCCCAGCTTGTCCCCCGCCCCAATGCCCCATGTCCTCTCCGCAGGCTGGCCGACTGCGCACACGAGCTGGGGCGCGCGGGCCTGGTGCGCACCGCGCAGGCGTACGCGGCGGCGGGCATGGGCCCTGGGCGCCTGTTCGAGGCCCTGGCGCAGGTGCGGATGGGGCCGTGACGTGAGGAGACGAGCCCACGTGTTGCGTCTGCTGCGGCAGCTGCTTGCTGTGTACTTGTTGTCCGTTGCGCAGCGTAGGCCGCGGCGGGCGTGTGCCGGGGGCGGCTGCGTTTGGGGGGCGGGTGTCAAGGCAAGGCGGCGAGGTGGGGCGCAGGTAACGGGCACGCGGCCCGAGCGCATGAGGGCGAAGCAGGCGGTCTCGGCGCCGTGCCGCCATGCCGTGTCAAACTCGTCCTTGCGCTTGCCTCTCCTCCCGCTCCCACTCCGCCCCCAGGCCGCGCGGCCGCAGCTGGTGGAGCTGGGCCCCGCCTACCTGGCGGCACTGGTGGACGCCTTTGCGGTGGCGGGGCACCCCGTGACGCAGGAGTTCTGGCTGGTGGGCCGGGCCGGCGGGGCGCGGGGCGTTGGGCCAGCCCCTCCCCTCCACGAGGCCCCGGAGCAGGCAGCCGCTGCACAACACGCCCGTGCCTCACCTTTCTCCGAATCACACCCTGTCAATGTGTGCTCATCCCCTGCCCCCGCTTGCCGCTTCCGCTCCCCGCCAGTCCGTCATGGAGGCGGTCGGCCTCAAGCTGACGCACTTGGACCGGCCTCGGCCGGACATGGCGCACGCGGCCGCCACCCTGGCGGCGGCGCTGGCGAGGCACCCCGCCACGCAGCAGCACGAGGCGTGCAGGTGCGCAGGGCAGCAGCCGGCACTCACTGGTGACGGCTGTCACAAGCTGTAGCATGGCCACAGGGGCGGTAGGGGGCTGTAGCGGTGCTGTGCAGGCGCCTCCAGGTGTGGGAGTGGCCTAGACCGCAGCTGGGGATCTGTGCGTGGAGGGCGGCACCTGCCGGAGCGGCCTCCGCGCGCTGCCGGCAGCCGCAGGCCGGAGGAGGGGCGAGGGGCTCAGGGCTTCATGCCCCGCGCTGTGCCCTTGGGTTCGTGCCGCATGTCCCCCAACCTTCCCCCGCCCTTGCCCTTATTCCCCAGGGACCACTACGTGCTGCGGCAGCTGCAGGAGCTGGTCGCCAGACAGCAGGCGGCGCAGCAGGGGCCACTGCAGGGGCCATTGCGGTGATGCGCGCCGGGTCAGCCGCAGCGGGAGCGGGGCCACTGCAGGCGGTGGCGGTGGCGGTGGCGGTGGCGGTGGCGGGGACAGGCATTGTGACGGGGGCGGTGGGCTCAGAGCCGTGGCTCGGTGGTGGGCAGTGGGGGGCTGGCAGCAGCCTTCCCGCGGGGTCTCGTCTCTCCTGCCAATGCCAGCACTGGAGGTGCTACGTCAGTTTGGGCCGCGAGCTGCAGCGGCGGCGGCGACGGCTAGGGTGAGCGTGCGTGCCGTGAGGCCGTCAAGGGCCGTAAGGATGCCTGGCGGTTGGTGGGCAGTTCGCGAGGGCGGCGAGGGCTGCCGGGGCGGCTGTGGCCTGGGTGAGCGCTGGGCGCAGGCAGGGAGGCTCCAGTGACTTCCACGCTGGTTCTCAGTATGAAAGCAGGGAGCCCGGGCGCCAGCTTGGCGCTCCAACGGCCTACGTGGAAGCGGACGGAAGCTGCTCGGCGCAGGCCCCGCTGGTCCCCCGCCCGCTCCGCAGCCCCGCGCAGCCCACCAGCCCGTCCGCAGGGCCCAAGGGGCTCGCAGCACCCCTGGCGCGTGTCGGGCGGCGTCGTCCGCCGAGCATGCGCCGGGACTGGCGGTGTTGGATGTCAGGACGGATAGCCAGACGGAGACGTTGTAACGCTGTAAGGCTGCGTGCGCACTGCCGGCACTGGTGCTCGCGGAGCCAAACGTACATCCAGCCAGCCAGGCACGGCCAGGAGGCAGGACCCGCCCTCGCCGCCAACTCTGACCTCAACACCAGTACGCTTCCGCTTGGCACCGGGTTGCATCTACTTCGCTAGCGCATCCCAGCCGCAAACACGGCTGGCGCAGGCATCAGCAACATCCCCAGCAGGGGTTGACCCCAGGGCGGGCCTCACTGCGCTGCTTGATTGAACTGAAGCAATGGGCATATGTGGGGACCTGTGGGGGAAAGGTTTGTCCAACGCCTGGGACGTTATGTGTCTGGCCGCCGTGGCCGCCCTGGCTCAGGATCTCCAGCTGTTGTACAAAGCTCGGACCCAGTGGCTGCACGCTGACTTTTGCTTTGCGCGTGGTGGGCGCGCCCGCGGGTCACGCCATCTGTCACGCCACCTGTCATGGTGTGCGTCTATCTGGTCTGGGTGGCCTCTTTTGGGGCGAGCCATGCATTCATGCGCAGCTGGGACAGGTTTGTCCGAGGGGGAGGACGGTGAAACGCAGGGATGCTTACGGGGAGGGTCGGTGAACGCAGGGATGCTTCTGCGGTCGCCTGACCCATGGGGCGGCTGCCAGACATCGCACTAATATGTAGATATTCAACGAAGCCTGTATCTATATATAAGCGAAATTTGCAGGAGAGCAGGTACTTGTCCTTAAATGGCTCTAGACGCGGTCCGCCTTCGCAGCCGGTCGCGCCCGCCCCTTTGCAGTTCGTTGCCGCTTGCCCCCGAGCTGTAGTAGGCACACTGTTTGAACCAAGTGCCTTATTTGCTTCGCGACACGCCGATAGAACGACTTCGGCGTCTGTTACCGCGTTCGCAGAGTGTGACCCTCAATTCTCCAGCTTGCACGTCTCACCGCGAGCTGCCATTCTAGTGTCGTACGCTATACTTATTGCAACGACGGCGGCTGATCAGCGGCAGGCAGCACAGGACGCGCGTTGGTGATGACATCGCGACGAGCAACGCTTGGGCTCGTCCTGCTGGGCGCTGTCATCCTAGTAGCAGCGCTGCAGGTTGAGGGCGCCAGGAAGCGCAAATCCCCACCGCCGGCCGGGGCGGGCCCGGGCCCGGGCCCGGGCCCTTGCCGGGGTCGGCGTTGCCCGCCACCGCCCTCACCACCACCCACAGAGACGCCCACATGCCGTCGCGGTCGGTGCTCGCCGCCACCTGACAGCAACCCAGTCCCTGTGATCTCGCCCTCTCCCCCGCCGCCGCCACCGCCTAGCGATTCCCCGCCCCCGCCGCCCTCGCCGCCGCCCCCGGCGCCGCCGCCGCCCTCGCCCCCGCCCCCCTCGCCGCCGCCGCCCAGCCCGCCGCCGCCCCTGCCGCCGCCGCCCTCGCCGCCACCGCCCTCGCCTCCGCCACCCTCGCCGTTCCCACCATCCCCACCGCCACGGCCCGACATCTTCCGCCCCCTGGGTGAGCCATGTCACATCAGGACAAGCGCCATGACGACCCTAGCCCACTGCGGCCCCCTCGCCCCTATAGCCCACTGGCATTGCCCCGTGCCACGCAGCCCCCCAACAACCCATGCTGAAGTCCAGCAGCACACAGCAGCATATAGCAGTGCACAGCAGTGCGCAGACCCCTAGCAGGGTGCTGTTGTCACACGGTCCGGCAGGGCGCCACCGGCCGTGCAACGCCCACACGGGCCGTGGGCCCAGGGCAGCGAGGGAGGAGCGAGGCAGTACACAACTTCAGGCCCCACTTGAACCCCAGGCCCTACCCATCCCACTAACCCACTTGCCCACTGGCAACCTTGGACACCACAGCCCCCCAAGCAACCCTGCCGCCTGCATGGTGCCACCCGCAGGGCCGCCGGCCCCGCCAACCTCGCCACCGCCGCCGCCGCCGCCGCGCCCTCCGTCGCCGCCGTTCCCCATCTTCCGTGAGTCGGGGCTGCGGGCGCCCCATGCGCGAGCCAAGACCCACGGGCCAAGCGCCGGCTGCGGTTTGCCCGCCAGGTTTCTCCCCCTTGACCGTGTGTGTTTCGTCTTGATGGCACCGATCACGTCCTGTGGCTCCAGCGAGCCCGCGGCGGGACACGTAGACCCCTGGGGCCCCGGCGCGCCCCCCTGTGCAGCCCCCGAGCGCCCGCATCACCGCCGCCTCGGAGACTGCCAACGAGTCCGTTGCTGCCTCGGCACGCCCCCTCCTCCCTCCTTTCCACCCCCTCCTCCGCCCGCACCCCCGCGCCCGCAGCCTCCCAGCTCATCCAGGCCTTTAGCGACGGCGGCTTCAACTACGAGATCTACTCCAACCGCCGCACCTTCTTCGACGCCGAGGGCTTCTGCAACACGTGAGCCGGCCTGCGCCCGCCCCATTAGTCGCACCTGCGGCGCTACTCGTCGAGCAATGCACCTTGTGGCTGCCGCGATTTGGGAGGAAGCTCAGCAGGGCTGGGCGCCGACATCAGATCGCTGCAACGTCAAACTAGAAGCGCAGCCCTGCATCTGACTGCAGCGGAGGGAGCGCCCGGTGCATAGCACGGTCTCGTGGGCGGTGGAGGGGCAGGCGGCCCTGGGTGGCGAAGCAGCGGATCAGCATATCCCGGGCCGCGTGTGCGCCTCGTCACAGCTCTCCCGTATCCGCCCTCCGCCCTCCGCCCGCCGCCCTCCGCCCCCCGCACTGTCCCCCGCAGCCGCGGCGGCAACCTGGTGTCCATCCTCAGCCGCGAGGAGAACGACATGCTCAAGGCGCGGCTGGACGCGGTGCTGCCGATCATCCGCGACAGCGCGGCGGCGGCCGGCGTGGTGCCGGGCATCGCCGGACTGGTCACCTGGATCGTGAGTGGCCCCGCGGCGAGCCGTACCGCAGTGCCCTCATGTGGCGCCCCGGGGCGCTGGGCGCTGTGCAGTCGCTGCGCGGTACAGTGCAGTGGCGACGGGTGTCATCGATGCGGGGCCACGTGGGCGTGTCGTACGCTGCCGTACCGGACGCAGGGGCCGCATGAACCCCCGCCCCAACAGGACCCTGGCGCCGCAAACCCCAGCAATCACACCCGCCCATGCCGCCCCTCCCCCCAGGGCTTCTACCCCCGCACCCCGGAGAACCGCTTCTGGACCGACGGCTCGCCCTTCGCCTTCCAGCCGTCGGTGCTCGGGGTGAGAGGCCGCGGGGTGCTCGGGGTGCTCGGGGTGCTCGGGGTGCGCGTGGTGAGAGGCCGCGGCGACGGGCAGCCCGACCCCGCACCCCGGCTGCGGCCTTCCTGAGGCCGGGGTGCCGGCCGTGGAGTGCGGGGCAGGGTGGCGCGGGGGGTAGGGTGCGGCGAGCGCTGCCGGGGGCAGTCAGCAGGGCGCTGCCGCGGGCCCTCTGCAACTTTGCCGCGAAGCGCTCGGTGCCAATGGATGTGTGTTGTGGTATGGTGAGATGGTGGCGTGGCCGGGCGCTGCAACGCGCGCTGCTGCTGCTGCTGCTCCAACTCAACCGCCGCTGTGGCCCCTCCTGCGGCAGGGCGACATGGAGACCTTCTCCTCCGGCTCCTGCTACGGCTTCAAGTGCCGCCCCAACGAGCCGTGCCGCTGGGGCATCCTGGAGCCCTTCCAGAGCAGCTGCACCACCAACATCGGCCACGGCCTCATCTGCAAGATCGGTGCGTACGGGCTTGGACACAGGCTCGGGTGCTCGTGTGCAAGATCGACGCTTGTTCACACGGGCAGAGAGAATCGCACTACATGAGTCATCAGCGCCCGGGGGTCCTTGGCGGTTGTAGGGCCGGTCTTGCGGCTGCAAGCCTCGGGCAGGAGACCGCCGAGCAGCCTGCCGGCCGTGACATGCCGCCGCCTGCATGCATGAAGCCAAGGCGCACGGCACCCTCCACACAACACCCAGCCGCACGGGCACTGCACCTCCCCGCCCTTGCGCACCCTTCTCTGTGGTCGTCGCTCGCTGCTGTGTTATCGACCCGATCACCCGTTTTGCATGTGTCCGCTCGCTGCTACCCTACCCGCTGCAGACCCGCGCACCTCGCTGGCGGTCTTCAACTCGGTGCCGCACGGCTCCTCGTACGTCATCGTCAAGGCCCCGGCGCAGATCGACTGGTTCGCCGCCGACGCCGGCTGCGTGCGGCTGGGCGGGCGGCTGGTGTCGCTGAACGACCTCAACGAGGACGCCATCGTCGGCACCCGCATCGCGGGCGTGCTGGCGGCTGCTAACGCGGTGCGTCGCGGCCTAGGGCACACGCGTGGGTGTCCGTCTCCCTGATCCTCGCAGAACATCGCGCGCTTTGTTGAGCGGTGTCCGTCGACCGCCGCAACGTGCAAGCCAGGGGGCGTGGTGTGTTTGTTGAGCCATTCACGGGAAGGCAACGGCCCTGTGTCGCAGCTTCAACCCATAGGCAGGGCGGTCAGGCTAGCGCTACACGCAGACTGATTCGCGCTGCTGCCCGTGTTCGGTTCGATGCGCCCCATGCCCTGCAGCCCTTCAACGCAACCACCGACTACGACAGCGTCGGCATTGCGCGGTTCTGGTTTGGCTTCCGATGGGAGATCTCAACGGAGTTCTCGTACTGGTGCGTTGTTAGCTGCGGTCCTCATCTGCCATACACAGGTCCTCTGTACGACCATGTACGACAAGTAGAGGTGACCGGGGTCTGCCCGTCACGCACCCAGCACATACAGCGCGTGCTTGCGCCTGACCTCTGCCTCGTGCGTGCGCCACCCGATTGACGCCGCGGCCCGCAGGACCGACGGCACCCGCGGCGACCTCACCTTTGAGCCCTGGCGCATCACCAACATCCCCAACAGCTGCTACGCCTACGCCTGCACCCGCGCCTCGTGCTCCTGGCGCCCCTACTTGTACGTATCACGCTGCTTGATCCACACTCAGACACGGGCGCCATGCGGGGTCCACCTTGCGCCTACCTGTCTAGCCCCACGCCGGAACCCAACACGCTGCCCTCCCTCCCCAACCCACTCAGCTGCTCTGAGCGCGGGACCGGGTACGTGTGCGAGATCCGGCGCATCTTCCAGTGAGCAGCACTTGCCGCGCTGCGTGCCTGGCGGGCCGGTCCGGCGCCCGGGGCTGGGCCGGCGCCCGGGGTCTGCGCCCCGGCCGCCTGGGGCTGCACTGGGGGTTCTGGAGCTACATGGGGGCCCACGCGTGGAAGCCTACCGGGCTACACTGGGAGGTCTGGGGTTACACTGGGGGGCCTGGGGCGACACTGGGGGGCCTGGGGCCCGGGGCACATGTGCATGTGCTGTGCCGGGCCTTGAGTGGGCCCTGCGGCGCAGCAGACGTGCACCGGGGGCGTATGTCGACATGTGTCTCGAAGACCAGCTGGCTGCCGCATTCGGGTGGAGTGTACTTGCCATGACCTTGCGAAGCGCGGCTGTCAGCCCCCTGGCGGGTATGGCTTGGAAACTTAAGCGCGCAGAGGTGTGCACGCTGTGGGGTACGCGACGCCGGCGCGCGAGCAGAGCCCGGGCGGCGGCGAGCGTTGCGTCACGTGTTTGGTGCCTGACTGGCGAAACCGCACTGTGTGTGAGGTTGAAGGGCGGAGGGGGAAGGGCCTGCTGTCTTGCTATCTGGCGCGTGGATGGGTGTGAAGGCGAGGGTGCCGTACGCATGCCGTACACGACATTTTGCACACTACATGCTGCACGGGATGCGGCTGTGGGCAACGCGCCTGCGTGTTGCAAGCACGACACGCGGGTAGGGGCACAAACACGCGGCACCCTTCTGCGCCCCTGCGCCTTTTTGCGCGTGAATGTAAAGTGGCAAGCGCGCTCCCCGAGTCAAGCGGCCACAGGCCGCACCTCAGTTGCCGCACACAAAGGGGGCTCCGGCTCGTAGCCCCGCCGCCGCAGCCACGGCGTGCCGCCGCCTTGCCCAGCCGCCGCCCCGCCACCGCCCCTAGAGCGGGCCCGCTGCAACGTCCTGGCTGCTGCTGCCCACGGCGGCCTCGCTCTTGGTGCGTGTCCAGAGAGCAAGCCACTGCCACGCTGGTTTCATAGGGGAAAGCCATAACGCCGAGCACGGATAGCTTGTAGCTGGCAGCAGCTAGGTGCAGCCAGCATGCTGTCGGCAGCTGACGGTGTCCCGGGATGTCGGCCCGCTGCCTCGCTGCGTCTGGCTTCGGTCCAGGGCAGGAGGGACCCAACCTGCGACAAAAGCCGACCGCCGACCCGCACAGCGCCGCCAGAGCAGGGGGGCACAAGAGCCTTTGTTGCCATGAACGGAGCGTTCCGCAAGCTTTGAATGTGTTCGTTTGCTGGCCCCTTTACGGCGATGGGCCGGGCGGCGATGCGCCGGGCGGCGATGCGCCGGGCGGCGGAGGCGAAGGGGGTGGTAGCGGCCGCCGCAAGCGGCCGTGACACAGCAAAAGCGGCAGCAGTGGCGGCGTGCGTAAGGAGATATGGTCCTGCCGTTTCAGGCAATTCGGGCGGCAAAGTCCGGCCCGTGGGGTGAGGGCACGGAGGTCGGTGTGCCCGAGACCTCTCAGATATATAGTCCCAGCAGCTATGACCGCATAATGACCGACGGTGTGCGTCTGGTCTGGGTGGCCTCTTTGGGGGGCGAGCCATGCACCCATGCGCAGCTAGGACAGGTTTGCAATGTTACAGAGCTCTATATATATGCGTCCTTTAAGTGCCCTTGTAATGTAGAGCCAGCGTGGCCCTACGGAGCCGTGCCCGGACCTCCACACCTAGGCAGCGCAGCAACGCACCTCAGCGCCCAGCCAGCGCGCAGCAGCAGCGGGGGAGCGCGCCGTGCATGGATTTTAGCACCCACGCCGCCACACGCGAGACCGCAGGCCTCTCTTAGCCGCCACCGTCGCCCTGCCGTCTAAGACGCGCCGATCACACCCAACACCGCACGCACCGCGTGCCGCTTGTGGGGTAGTACTCTATTTCGACCCTAAAAGTTGAACACACCCGCAACTTCACTGCTGCGGCCGCAGCCAGCCCATGGCCCGGCCGGCATCCGCTAACCAGGCCAACCAACGGTCTGGCTTCGGCGCCCTGGAGACACCTTCCGCAACACGGAACCGTCGCACATCAAGCGCCACAACAGCACCCAGCTGCTCGCATGCAGCCAACTGCTTTTGCGTTGCAGCTCTTGTATCCCCGTGCGCCCCACCCTACTACCTCGCCATTGCATGCCGCATCATTCCCATGTTGCGCCAACCCCGCCCCATGGCCACAGCTAAGTCCCGGCCTACAGCACATGCCCCGGGCTCACTTCGGAGTGCGCCCCCATCAATAATGTGCCAGTGCAGCAGCCGAATAAGCCCATAAACGCAGTTACGACACAGCATGAAGCACAGCAACACAGTAGCGAGCCCCTCCGCTAGCGTTCACGGCATGAAGGAAGCACGCCACAGCACAGCACGACAGCAGCCCCCATAAGCACAGCGCGACGCCAGCAGGTACCGCCGGCCTGGCGAGCTGTGCCAGACGTATTATGACAAATGCGCGCGGCGTCACTATGCTTATGTGGCACCAACAACCCGCAGCTGCTCCGTCCCCTGCCGTACCGATGCATACGTGACGCGCAGCTGGGCCGGGGCGCAGTGCACCGCAGCGCAAAATGGACGACGTAAGTACGTAACCCCACCCTTAGGCCGCACACCCTCACACTCGCAACCAGCAGGTGCGACCCCTGCTTGCAACGGGCAGCGCGACATTATGACTACGCCTACGATAACAGTCATTCGGTGACAACGCACAGCAAACGACGCTACGATCATCCATTCAGTGTTGCAAATACAGTTCATTTTTCAGCCCCCACCCAGGCGATGATCGCAACTGCGAACTTTGGAATTTGTCGAACGCACGCATGGACCGCAGAAACCCCGTTGCTGCGCACAGGCGATACCCCGACGAGGCGGCAGGCTCTTACTCACTTGACCAAAGGCGCTCTGTACGTCAGGCAGGCACGAGACGCAGGCGCGCGAGCCTTGTTCGCCGGCGGCCTCGGACCCCGGATGCCACGCAGCAAAGCGGCGGCCGGACGCCCACCCGCTGAGCCTCTAGCTCTCGGGGCAGCCCCGGCCCCACCCCGGCCCCACCCTGGCCCCACCCTGGCCCCACTCACCCCCTAGGATTAGGTCCTCACATTGCCTCGCAGCCCCTTGGCCCCTCAGGTCCACTGGAGGGGCGTTTTAAGGCTCCGTAGCAGTGCCTCACGGCGCAAGATGGCGGCGCGAAGGTTGGGCGGCCCGCCTGGCGGCAGATCGCATCGGCGCCGCTGGGCCGGCCAGGCTTGGTCGGCAGGCTCCGCCGCA
>BDDC01001919.1:0-17248 GCA_001662425.1 Chlamydomonas sphaeroides | reverse complement strand
GCCACTGCCGGGCCCGCACATATGCCGGGCACTCGAGGAACAGGTGGGTCAACGAGGCCGGCGGGGCCTGGGGGCCCAGGTAGCTTGGCGCCGCCCGTGATGTGTGTTTAGGGTAAGGAAGCGGAAAGTAACACGACGCCCATGGTGTGTGCTGTCATTTTGAAGGAAATGAATAGGGCGACGCGCACGCCGGCGGCACCTCAAAGAGGTCTGGTGGAGGCGCGTTGGTCGTGCGTATTGGGCAAGCAGGGATGCGTTTAATTGGGTGCGCCAGTGCGGGACGCGACGCCCAGCGCCGTCCCGAAGAAACCCAATGCTCCCAGCCGGCAAAGCGATGTGCACGTTACCTGGCGTTGGTGCGAGTGTTGGGGGCAGGGGGCCGAGGGGGACAAGCCGGAACGGACCGAGCGCACACAGACTGGGCGTGCCTGTTTGAGGCGCATGTTACACGGTTTTAAATATGCAACTTAATACGTGCACGTATAGGTTTTGCCTTGGTCAAGCCTGGGAGTTCGAGCCCGGTCCAGGCGGGGGAATGTCAGTCGGGCAGGCCTGACCGGTGGGCGGCGGCGCGGGTGTGCGCGGCCCCTAGGAGGGGTTGGGCACAGGGGGCGGTCCTGTGGCCCCCTTGACATCCAACGCCGCCGTACCCTAGCGCTAGCCTCTGCTAGTGTGACGTCGCTTTCATGGCCCGGCGCCCCGGCCTGCCATCTCCCCCCCCCCGAGTGGCAGTCCAGCTCATCATCCCCACACCGCACATCCCTCCCCCGAGTGGCTGCCCAGCTGGCGTCTGGTCGCACCTTACATGGATGTTGGTGTTCCATTGGCGATAGGCGCAATCGACGATCTATACTCAAGACACGACGCCTGCGGTAGGGCCTCTGACCTTGGCTGGGCCGCCGCGCGCCCACCCGGACATCTGCCGCTGGCCATCTGCGTTGATGCGCTGGGCATGGGCGGCGGAAGGGCACGCAGCACCTCCCACCGACGTGCTCGACAGCACAGCAGCGCTGCCCTCACAGCACCGCTGGCCACTCGGCCAGCCCGGCTATGTGCACAACGCCTACGCCCAAGCACCCACAGCCGTCTTGGCAAACACCAACTGCACATCAGCCGAATTCCCGGCCGCGCTGCCCGCATACTGCATTGGCCAGAACGTCTGTTCCGTCACCCCTACTCGTGTGAAGAAGAAGAAGAAGAATTCGTTACACCACTCGTGTGGTACGTGTGGACGTGAGCGACCCTTGCCCTGGCACCTCCTAGTGGATGTCGGTATGAACATCTGCGTGCATAATATTATCTTATATCAATATTATCTGATACTTTTATAACAACATGTTGGTACATGGAACTAAGGCATCTACACCATGCATTTTTGTCATCGTGAGCATCTTATCATGTGTTTGTGCTTACACACTCCCCCATGCTGTCCCCGCACATGCAGGTGAGGTACATGTGTGCAGGTGCGTGCGGTGGTTGGGACGGTTGGGGATATATAGATATAGATAAAGATGTACGGCGAGCTTGACGGTTGGAGCGGCTGGGGCGGTTGGGGTGGTTGGGACTGTTGGGACGGTTGAGGCTGTGGGCCCCACAGTGTGGGGGTGGTTGATTGGGGCCACCGCCAGCACCAGCCAGCCAGGAATGCACGTATAGCGAAAAACTTTGATATCTGATGTGGCAGTGCCAAGACTGGCCAACCCCCATGCCCCAATGCAGCTGCATGCCGTGCCACGCCACGCCTGCTTGCCACATGCTGAGCAGCACATGAGCGTGCTTTGCGTCCTACAATGCTCCTATGCATACGTCGACTTATCCGGTGGTGGGCGTGGGGGTTCGCCCAAGACACGCCCGCCCTGCCTCCTGAATACAACAACATGTGTTGCACACGAGTCGTAACCATTTCTATTTCTATTTCTACACGTCGACTTATTAACTCATCGATGCTATCGACAACGATACATTGTATTGCTGGTGTCAGTGACAAAACGCATGCCGTACGTGCCTGACCCCCAAACCCACCTGCACCCACACTACCCACGCCACAGTGCCTCCTCCACCGCCTAAACCACCACTGCTGCCGCCATCACCGCCAGCGCCACCCAGTGAGTACGGTATTGGCTTATTGAAGTGATGTACGAATCAACGAAGTCAAGCCATACATGCAGCTGCCCGCCCTGCACGCCGTGCACGCAACCCGCAGAGTCATTGTGCTGCCTGCGCCCTGCCTGCCTGCCCCGCACGCAGGCCCTCCCGTGCCAATCCAAACAGAAAATATTTGCGACGACACACAGCCAATAAAGCTGATGTGCCCGTATCAGCAAATCATAACACGCGTGATCAGCTTCTTCTACGGGAGATCCGACAGCACGACGTGCCCGGTGCGTTTTTTTTAGTGCCTTGCGCCGTTCGGCACTTTCACTTGGTTCCTGCTTCCTGCTTTTCCGTTTTTCCTTGCTCGGTTTCGGGTTCTTTTTCCTTTTATAACCTCTCTCTCTCCGGGTGCGTGAGCGAGGGGCCTCGGCATGGCCTCGCTCGGCCGGCACCCAACATTCGGCACTTGCGCGGCAGCCGCGAATCTGTCGTATGGGCATCATCAGAGCTGACATACACCGTCCTGATAATCTAACACACGTTTCAAGGCGGCGATACGGGGCTGGATGGAAGGGGCCGGCGATCAGGCTCCACACGGCTGTAAGCGGTAGCTTTCACAGAATCCCGTAGCTCCTAAGGGGCGGAGCCCCCGAGCACGTGAGGGGAAACCCCGAGTGGCTCGCGCCACATACACCGTGCCATACGGCACGCCAGCGCTTATCAGCGCTTGCCTTGTCTACCTGCCAGAAGGGCCGCCAGCAGCCAAGCACCAGTTCACCGCCAAGGGCAGGGCCCGGCCTTGAGCAGGGGCGAGGTGATGGGGTACACCCAGTGTGTAAGCAATTGATTCGGTTCAGGGCTCCCGCCGTGGCGGAAGCCGCGGCAGGTGGCCCAGGTCATTATGGTCAGCATGCTGCTTGAACAACAATTTGGTCCGCGCGTGCCCGACGTAGGCCGAGGTGCGGAACGGAGATAGTTTGGCTGGCGAGGGTGGCTTCACGGAACGGCACTGCGTGCTCTGCGCTCACCTAGGATAGGAGCGAGCCTGCGAGCGCAGGCCCGTGGGACATCCGGGTACGGGCGGCCCATGTGCGACGGAACGCGACTTGTCGCCTTGCAAACACGTCGCCTGCGGGCGAGCTACAGAACGCAACACGGCATAACAGTGTACGCGTACGCAACCAAGCGGCTCGGCGGGCCTTGGAACAGAATGTCACGTCATTTGCACCACAACTGACCGCCTAGCAGCTGACTGCAGCTTGAAGTGAGCAACGAAGGTAATGGACGTTGCCTGCAACGTCCCCGGCACCAGTCGCCGGCGGCATGAACTGGTGCAACTGCACCGCGCACGAGCTCTCCATTGCAACGACATCAAGTCAAGGGCATATAGATGTCAGGGTCCGTTGTACGCTCTTTCCCGGAAGCATTCTTGGCAACCACCGACATGCCGCTTCGTCGCGCCATTCTCGCAGGTGTCTCAACTTATATAGCGTTGGAACGCTGGTTGTGCTGACAGGAGAGGCTTTCCCCCGCCACGCACCAACGTAAGCTTCAAAGTTGAATCGTCGTTTGCACCCAGCAGACCTTTCGGTGCCGCCTATATATGCGGCCCAGCATCCCATATGTGGATGCTTGGTAGGACCTGGTCCGTGTGACACTGGTCGGCGGGTCACTCATCGCACCTTCCATTCACACGCCGCTTTGGAAGTACGCCACTGCGAACTGAAGTTGACACGCTTACAAGTGCATCCCAGCTAGTCAGCGGCAAGTCGGACGGCGTGCGGGAGTCCAACGTGTCACTGAACATGCGCCTTCCCCTTGGCTCCTCACTGGGATGCTCGCCGTTGCTCGCAAAGGCTGGGGGGCGACCCTTCCACAGCCATAGCCGCCTACCACATCATGCCATTGGCACTGCCACTGCCATGGCCGAAGTCTCAGCAGCTGAGTCTGAGGACATATATAGCCCCCGCATCCCAGCAGGGGCCATGGCCACAGCCCCTGTAGCCCCGAGGGAGGAGCCGGGGCTCTGCAACTAAGGCAACTAAGGCAACTAAGGCAACTAAGGAATGGCTGTGGGCCCCCCAGACGAGTGTAAAAGGCCGCAGCTACGGCCCCTGCATCCCAGTGGGAAGAGCTGCCGCTGTGGCCCCCGCATCCCATCGGGACGGACTGCGGCCATGGTCCTCGCATCCATAGCCCCCTGCAGCCCATTACCCAGGGCCGCCGCGGGCATGCCTTCATCCCACGAATGTTCGGCAGGGGCCGCGCGCAGCTGCAGCCCCTGGAGCCCATCAGCAAGGGCCGCTGCCGCTGCCAGGATCCACACGTCCATGCACAGCGGCGCCATGCAGATTGAAACCATGCATGCCAAGCCCTGGCAAGCCATGCGTGTGCTCCTTGCTGCCCCCACCGACGCAATGCGTCCCTACCGCAGGGTGACTCGGCAGGTCTTCAAGGGACGACACAACCCGAACAGCGCCATGCTGCAGCCCCGGCGCCGGGGCCGTGTGGCGGCTGTTGGCAGCAGAGTGGCCCCGCTGGCTCTGGCGGTGCTGGCTGCTGTGCTGGCACTGGGCCTCAACGGGGCAGCAGGGCAGGGTAAGCAACATGGGCCCCACATGCAGTCCGGTCGAGCCATGTAGTGCCTGGGCAATCCCAACCCAGCCATGCACGGCAGCGCCTGGGATTGCTTGCATGATGTAGCCGCCAGCCATACACCGCCAACACTTGCCGAGCAACACGTACGGCCCCGCTGCCCTGCTACCCTGCTGCCCGGTTACCTGTACCCTTGGTGACGCGTCCACGAGGCGCTTGTGCCGCATGCTCACTGACCCTGCCCTGCCCTGCCCTGCCCTGCCATATCCCCCGCCTGCCGTGTCCTCGTCATCACGCCAGGCTCGCCGATCTACACGGGCCCTGTATGCGATGGCGGCACACTGACGCTGAGCTGCCCCGGGGGCCAGGTTGTCACGTCGCTCCTCGGTGCCTTTTACGGCAGGTTTGGCTCGACCGACAACAGCTGCCCCGGGGTGAGGCGGCGTCCAGGCCCGGCACTCACCGTCGATGCACGCGGCCAGCTGTGTGCTGCCGTCAGCGGCACGCGCGCAAGCATGTGCAGCTACAGCTAACATAGAAATAGCTACTTCTATAGAAGTAGAAGTAAATGTAAGGCGAGCTTGACCTAGAGCTAGAGGTACGGCTGCTCCTGCACGTACGGCTGGCCCTGCTACTCAACACTACTCAGCAGCATGCATATGCATGTGCATCGTCCGGTCAGTCCGGTCATCATGCATCCCGAGCCACGCTACCAGTCCACTGCACGCTGCAAGTTTCTGCGACTATGAAACCAGCTTACGCTAATTCTCTAGCTATGTTGGGAGCGCCGGTTGCTGGTGTCGGTTGATGTTGACGAGCGCTGCCCCCCTGCTGCATTTCCCCTGCCATGCATGCCATGCGCCCACCTGGCGCTCGTCCACAGAACATGGGTGAGGCTTGCTTCGGTCTCATGCACAGAACAAGGGATACGCACACACGCGACTACTTCACACGGGAACGAAGCGTATTCATCATTTGAAGCACAGAGAACAACACAGTGCCTTGCTGCCACGCACCCGCCCGCCCGCCCCCATCCACCCGCGGCCGCAGCCGCCATTTCAAACACGGCCTGCATATCGTCGGAGTTCCCCGTTGCTCTGGAGATGGCCTGCCTCGCCAAGCCCGGCTGCAGCGCCACGCCCGCTGGCCTGGGCGTGCCAGACCCCTGCCCAGGCACCTACAAGTGGATGCAGGTGGGCGGCGCAGCTCTCCCGCTCCACAATGGCAGATGTTGTGCCTGTTTATATGCTTATATATTTTACAGCCAGTCTAGATTCATATGTTGCATGTTCAAACAGAGCTCAGCCATTTTCACGTCCACACACACACACGTGTGTGGTTCTGTGCTACCTAACACTGGAACACACCATATACCGCGTATGGGGTTCTGTCCTATCTAACACGGGAACACACACACACAACGTGACTTGCATGTCCCGGCCCGCCCATCCCCACCCGCGCCCTACCGCGCCCAAGGCGACCTACACCTGCGGAGGTACGGCACATGTGTACGGCATGTGTGTGTGCATCATCTGATACGATACGGCAGCTGCTGTGGCCTGTGGCTGCAATGCCAGCAGTCATCACACCAGCCAATTATGCTGACGAGCAGCCGCCGGCCGAGAGAGAGAGAGAGAGATTACAAAAGGAACAAGAAACCGAAACCGAGCAAGGAAAAACGGAAAAGCAGGAAGCAGGAACCGAGTCAAAGTGCCGAACGGCGCAAGGCACACAAACCGGTGGGGCCCTCAGATCCCCCACCGGCGGAGCACAGCGGGACCAAACGGACCGAGGCAGCATGCTACGTGATTGCAGCGGGAGGCGAGATACCCAGCTGCACCAGGCCAGGCCTTGAGCCAGCACACGCCTGCTGCCATGCCAGTCCATGACATACACCGCAGATGATAACCATTGCTATACCGCACGAAAACATTCGCGTTGCCCCCCCCCCCCTCAAGGCTCACGTGCCGTGCCCCCGCTTTGGCCCCCGCAACCCTGCTAACGCAGTGTACTCCCCACCGCCGTCACCAGCGCCACCCCGTGAGTGTCTGCCCACCCAGTGCCGTACATAGCCGTACCTGTGCTGACGGATGGCCGCAGATGGATGTGCGCGTGTACATGTGTAGCTAGGTGCTGTCGCATGCCGTATGGCCGTATGGCGGACCCATGCAAGCTAGGGCATGCCGTGAACCAACCCTTCACCCCACGCCACCCCACCCCGCCCTCAGTGCCCCCGTCGCCGCCGCCGCCACCTTCGCCACCACCGCCACGGCCGTACGTCTCCTGCTTCGCGAGCTCCCCGCAGCGGCTGACCATCTCATACGACTCTACGTACCTGGCTCCGGTGACCTCGACCGTCACGGTGCCGTACACGTGCGTGCCGCAAACGCGTGTATAGATGTTGTGGATGACTGCATGTGGATAGGCATATTGTCCCAACAAAGTTGTGAGGTTTCATGTACGTATCGTACCAAGCCTGCGTTTGTGTTCTGACACGATGAATATCGTCATAGCGCATGGGCATGCGCGTGTCGCCCACGGGTTCCTTGTGGTGTGCATCAGGGGCCTCCTAGTCTTCATCCCAGTCATGATTGATAGAGTGTGATGCAATATCAAAACACACCTCGCACGCCGCCCGCAGGTGTCCGCTGGTGTCCATCTATACACTCGTCATCACCATCAACATTGAGCACTCCCTGCAGTCGGACATGGACATCTACTTGGTGCGGCAGACGGACGTGCTCAGCCAGGTGCGGTGTCATACTACTTGTACATGCAACTGTTTGCCGGGCATACAATCCCAGCATCCCCAAGCCAAACGCAATCCCAGCCAGCCAGCGGGGACTATTCTTACCGGAAGCCCAAATGATCATTCGTTGATGACGGGCTCAGAAGCCGAACAACAACGGCCCGCGTCTTACTTTGCTGGTTTGTTGGCGGGTGCGCCTGCCTTCTCCCCCAGCAGGCTCTCATAGCGCGGCCGTGCGGGGGCGACCCGGCGGCCTGCACCAACGGGGCGGTCACTCCCTCGCTCAACTACAAGGGCACCATTGGCCCCGGGAGCTACGTCTTCACGATGGACGTCAACGCCACGGCAGCGGTCGGCGGAATGCACGCCACCAACGGCACCTACCGGCCCATGGACGACCTGGACGCCATGTTTGGTGGCAAGAGCCCGCATGGTGAGGGCTACCGAGCATGCACGCTACATTGCAGGCCTGACATTTAGTCATCATGTAACATGGACATACATAGACATATGTGTGTTTGCTGTAACAAGTCAGCCGACAGCTGCACCTGCCGGGTTCTGGGTGGCGGCTATGGGCGTCCTGCTGTGTGCGGAGCCCGCTGGGCGAGACCTGTACGAACGCGTGCAGGCGCCCCACCTGCATTCGGCATTCGGAATGTGGCGTGCGTGTCCGTCTTCCCGTTGCTGCAAAGCCACAAGCTTCATTGGCCACCACACAAAGTAATGCCACCACGACAGCATGGCAACGCTTGCGCTGCCGTGTGCATTGCCCATGTGTCGTGTTCTTTCCGCCAGGCAACTGGACAATCAGCATCAAGGACAGTGTCTACTACAACTCGGGACTCCTCTACTGGTGGTCTCTGGAGATCCGCGGCGCTGCGCTCACCCCGCCGCCTCGCCCGCCTCAGCCCCCGGCACCGCCGCCGTTGCCCACATCGCCCCCAATCCCTCCGTCTCCCCGGCCTTGTAAGCGGGCGCGTACCTGCTGCCAGCAGACTTGCATTGCTCACGACGGGCCCTGTTGGTCCGTGACTGGAAGGGGCATGCTTGCGCTGCAGCTTCGCACTGAGACATGTCACCAGCTTGCTCATGTCTGAACAGTCTTCGTTCTAGTGGGCAACGCATCAATGCGCTGGACCAGAACATACAGGCGCACGCACATTGTCAGACCACAGCGTTTTAACCCCCTCCCCCCCTTCCCCCCAAACCTCCGTCAACTCCCCAACCCCACCACAGGGCCCCCTCCCAGCCCGTTCCCGCCACCGCAGCCGAGCAGCGAGTGCGCCTTCCAGACGCCGTACTCCTACATCTCCCTGGTGTACGGCTCCAGCGCGCCAAAGGACATCCTCGTGCCCAGCGCGTGAGTGCTGCCGGCCGCAAAGCCAAAATTACTTGTATAACATACATATATTTATAGGTCTAGCATATCCTCGTGTCCAACCATATGGCCACAACTCCATCCGCACATCCCATATGAATCTAGTGTGCCTTAAATTGTAACCAAGCATGTGCGTGCTGCCCTCCGGCACACACGCCGATGGGTACGTGCGTGGTCATCATATGATGTTACATGCTTATCACATGGCCCGTGAGCCTGCCTGTACAAGTACAGCCGAACCATGAAAGAGCCGCTGATTAAGATGAAGCCCAAAGCCAATCGGCCCTTGGGTGCCTGGGGCCGCCGCGGCCATGCCCCCCAATTGTGGGGGGCACCTGGCCGGCTAGAGACCTGCAGGTCTGTGGAACGGTACGACGGCGTCGACACGTCAGCGGATGCCTGTTGTTGGCTTGCTTGCAGGGTGCTGCTTGGGGGACTTGATGTCACGCGCATGTTGTGTAGTGCCCTGTACATGCGAGCGCATGGCGCAACTTATTATAATGAAACTCTAACCTCGTGCACATCGCTACATGATGAATTGCATGCATGCCTATATGTATGTATACATGCTCTATATCGGCGCATGTAACATAACGTAATGCTCCGACCCGCTGCGCATCCTCGCTCAACAGGTGCCAGGTGGCGGCCATCCGTATGCTCATCATCACAGTGTACATCAAGCACGACCAGCAGTCCGACATTGAGATCACCCTGAACCGGAGGGGCAGCACCACAAAGGTAGGTGACCCCCGTGGCCGCAGTGCGGCATCCAATTCTTACCACGCGCGTCGTAACCCATAGCACGGTGTGCTATTGTTCTGCAATGCATGACGCAAATGTGGGGAACAAGGCTGGCAATCGGACCTGGGTGCCTGTCCAAATTAAACATTTATTTCATGTACTCAACATGCTTCTACATCTTATTCATTGTGTAACCCAGCATCTTGATTAAAGCCCGTGTTCCTCTTGTGGCCCTCCTACCAGCCGCTCGTGGCAAAGCCGTGTGGCGGCGTTGCAACGGCCTGCACGCAGCGGTACCTCAACGGCACCTACGTGTTCCGCATGGACGCCACCGCCACCGTCGCCAGCGGCCTTGACAACTACCGCGGCACCTACCGGCCGGCAACGGACATCGACACCCTGTATGGGGGCCAGAGCCCGCTTGGTGAGGAGAGTCCACACGATGGAGTGCCTACAAGCAAGTGTTTGATGTTTCAGACAATAGAAGGTGCCAGGGCCAGAGCCCGCTGGGTGGATGAGCACACACTGATGGACATGTATCCTTGCACGTACGCACGATTCGTGGACGGTTGCAATGGGGTGGTCAGCAGAGCCCGCCCTGCTGTTAGAAGAGTGCCCGCACCTTGCAACGGCCTCTTTTGAGCGATCATCATGCATTATGTATATTGCATTAATAACATATTGCATCCATGCAACGAGATGTGTGTCTCCTGCACACTTGCGCCGCCAGGCAACTGGACGTTGACCGTCACTGACAAGGTCAACAACGCCTTGAACGGCGGCTTCTTCTGGTGGTCCCTGGAGGTCCGCGGCTTGCTGCCCAAGCCGCCGCCCAGCCCACCCCAGCCCCCATCACCGCCGCCTACACCACCATCGCCCCCGGAACCCCCGTCCCCTCCGGAGCCCCCCTCACCTCCAAGCCCCCCACCGCCCAGCCCGTCACCTCCCCAGCCGCCGCCACCGGAGCCGCCGTCGCCACCGGCTCCACCCAGCCCGCCAAGCCCGCCCAGCCCGCCACCCAGCCCACCACCCAGCCCGGCGCCGCCCATGCTAATCTCCACCGGTCCCATCTGCGAGGGCGGATGGCTGGAGCTGGCCTGCCCGGGAGGGCTCGTCATCTCGCGCTTTATTGCCGCCTTCTACGGCAGGTCCGACACCCAAACATGCCCGGTGAGGCAGGGCCGGCGGTGGGCTCCAATTGCTTGGTAGATCGCTGGGGCATGCATGCCTCGCCTGCACACGTGTGTCAATCAATCTTACTTTGGGGAATTGCTATATCTTGGTACTTGGATGCGTACTCCACACGCACAGCTGCTGCTAGGCACTGCAGCTCAGTCGCAGTGTTCGTGCAGCAGGCAGGCAAACCCATGCTGACGTCAGCATGCTTGCCCGTGCGCGCTGCCCTGCTGCTGTTATGTTGCCCCGCCGCAGTTCGGCGACCCAGGTTGGTCTAGTTGGTCCAAGGCGCCTCGTGTGTGCTTTTAACAGAAGAGCACGGTCGCTACCGACGCAACGAACGGGCCGCATGCATGTGCATCCACAGTGCACGAAGCTAGCCTGCATTAGATACGTAGACGGAGCAGTGGCAACAGCGAGCGCGCGGGGCGTGTGCAGGAGCCGCTAGCTAGCTAGCTACGGTATGCGCCGCTGGCTGTCAGTTGATGCGTGCGTGCCTCGCTCTAATGACCGCTGCCGGGCACCATTGTATCCCATCCGCCTCCACCCCCCCCTCCCCCCCGCAGCCGCCATGCAGCACACCGCCTGCTGTGATGACTTGCATACATGTTACTCCTCATTATACACACACACACACATACCGTAAACACATAGTACTTATACTACCATTATAGGAAGCAGCAACCGTCCCCGCCCGCATCCACGCACCCGCAGCCGCCATGCAGCACACCGCCTGCGCCTCGGCCACCTTCCCGTCCCTGCTGGCGGCTGCCTGCCTGGGCCAGGCCTCGTGCACCGCCAACTCGGGCTCCCTGGGTGCGGGCGACCCCTGCGAGGGCACCTACAAGTGGATGTCGGTGAGCACAGCCACAGCCACACACAAGTGCGGCATGCGACCCATCTTCCCCCTCGGCTCGTAACACCGGAAGGATGTCGCCGGATGTATGGGCTGGATGGATAGGATGCTTGTATGTGCCTACGGCGCAGCTCCATGTGTGTGAGCAGCTCCCAGCGAGCCCTCCACCCATCTGCATTTCCTTCTTTCTGACACGCACGTTGCCGCGGGTGCCCCCCTCCTCCCCGCCCTCCTCCCCCGCTGCATTCGATTCCCCAGGCAGCCTACACCTGCGAAGGTACGGCCAGGGGGCTAGCTGGGGAACCCTTGCTTTGCAAGCGACCCGTGCACGCCATCAACACCTACAGCGTCTGATGACCCAGCCAGCAGCCTGCCACACGCGCCACCACACGTACAGCCAGTACCCACTAGATCCAGATCCCACGAGAACCAAGATCCCACTCGGCACCCACTGGGCTTAGTTAGTTGCACACCTGTCTGACGCGCCCCCGCCCCGCCTCCCCCTACACGCCACCAGCGCCTGCTACGCCGCCATCCCCACCCGCACCCTCGCCGCCCAGTGAGTGCCCGCAGCCATGTTTGCACAGCCTTGCTTGATCCGCCAGCTAGTACGTATGGTCGAATTTATGACATGCTTGTCAGATGAACACCGCCACGGTCCGCCGGTATATATATGGTGTGACGGAGGCACATAGAGCGCGGTTTCAAGTCAGATGCTCTTCACCGCACCTTACTCGCCAACCCTACTCACCAACGCGCTTCCTCACATGCGTGCATTCGCAGGTCCTCCCAACCCGTCCCCGCTGCCGCCCTCCCCGCCCCCGCTGCCGCCGTCACCGCCCCCGCCCAGTGAGCGCCGCACGCACGCCGTGCGTGCGCTACGTACAGCACTCGTCGCCCCAGCCAAGCAATATGCATTGGCGCAACCACAATGCACATGCTCAACCATACATGCCCTTTACAACAGCATTGCACTTCACTGCCTGAGCGAACTCGCTGCTGCCCTGCCTGCTGCCGTGACCCCCCATCCACAGACCCGTCTCCACAACCCCCCAGCCCACCTCCGCCAGACCCGGCCCCGCCATCCCCACCGTTGCCTCCGAAGCCCCCCAAGCCCCCAACGCCGCCCAAGCCCTCGCCGCCGCCCACCCCGCCTTCTCCGCCAACAACCCCACCTGAGCCACCGTCTCCGCCCCCAACTCCACCGCCTCGGCCCCCCAAGCCGCCGCCCTCACCACCCAAGCCGCCACCGTCCCCGCCCAAGCCACCGCCCAGGCCTCCTCAGCCCCCATCCCCCCTACCGCCCAGCCAACCCTCACCCCCTCAACCATCACCACCGCCGCCGCCACCATCACCGCAGCCACCCTCGCCCGCGCCCAGTGAGTGTGCCGCTGCCATTTCGATAATCAACATACCTTTATGAGGCTTCAGTATTGTTATCCATATCATGATACATTCACTTACATGCTTAGACAGGTCTACGACATCTTAGAACCGCACGTCACTGCATTTAAATGCCATCATGACGGCCCAGTCCTGCACTGCTCCAGCTCCAACTCGGACCCTGCCCTGCCACCCCACCACCACCCACCCACCCCTCGTCCCTCAGGCCTGCCGCCCAGCCCGCCCAGCCCGCCCAGCCCGGCGCCGCCGGTCCCCATATCAGTGGGCCCGGTCTGCGATGGAGGCGCGCTGCTGATGCTCAACTGCTCGGCAGGGCAGGTCATCACCCGCATCCTCAGCGCCTTCAACGGCCGGTCCGACAACACCACGTGCCCGGTGAGGCCGGGCATATTTTATTTGCCGTTAACTCGTACACACACAGACGAGACTTTCCAGTCTTGTGGAAACCACTCGATGTGGTATGCATGCATGTTTTGTAGCGTGCATAATCATCGCCCGGGATTTGTCTGGCTAGTCTGGCACGGTCCTGCGGTTACTGATGTCTCATCTGACGTATCTAAGGGGCACCCACCGCACCCCTCTGCCCCGCTTGCTCTGTCTTCCCGTGACGCCCACAGAATGCGAACACAGGTGGGGCCCCGGGGATTGCTCCGCGCGGACATGGGTTTGAGCAGTACCTTGGTCTCAGAATCGCCATGGGTTCATTCGTTCGTGCCCACAGCACTTGCCATGCTGCCGGGACTAGATCCCTTCAGCCGCCATACTACTGTATGTGCCGAAATGATATTCCCTTCAAATATTACGCAGATGCGCAGATTGAGTGATGTTTCTGTAACACATCTCAATTATATATTGCATACATCTCAGCCATGATAGGCCACCTACCTACCTGCCGCCCTCCCCCACCTGCTGACCCTGTCGCTCGCATCGCAGCCACGATGCAAAACACAAACTGCTCCTCGGCCACCTTCCCCTCCGCGCTGGCGGCCAACTGCACCGGCCGGCCTGCCTGCAACGCCACCCGCTTCACGCTGGGCGTGCCCGACGCCTGCCCCGGCACCTACAAGTGGATGTCGGTGCGTAAACTTGCGTGCAGTCATAATTGTACACCGCTCGATCTGCGTGTGTCCGTGCAATTTCAATCAGTAGCAGCAGCTGCAGCTGCCATGCCGCCGGCCCCCTGTGCGACGCGCGCATGTGCCAACATCGATTAACAAACACGCGTGCGCGCCCCCCGCATTCTCGCTGCCCATCACATGCAGGCGACCTACATATGCGGAGGTGCGTGCGGCCCCTGGCGGCGGAAGGGTGGTGCACGCACGTGCAGCCATGTCAAATTGGCCTGAGCCACGTATGGCATGCAAGACATACATGGGCTATTGGCCACACCAGTCAAATCAATCACATGAACGAGTTTGACGTCGGCTGCGCCGTGCCGTACCATTGTGCTGCGGCTGGGCGCCCACAACCCTCCCAGGGCCAGCCCAACGTGTTGGGGCCGAGTCTGGTCTGCCCCACCCCACGCCGCCCCAAGCGCGAGCCATGCCTGTGCCCCGCCAGTCTTATGACGTGCATGACCCGCTCCGCCCCATTCCCTTGCCGGCCTCCCTTGTCAGTGCCCTCTCCGCCGCCACCGTCGCCGCGGCCATCCCCGCCGCCGAGCCCGCCCCGTGAGTGCCGGCCCCGCTGCCACACCGCCAGCGAGTGCAACCAACAGGAGCGGGCTGTCGCAGCTATAACGGGCTATCGACCAGACATCAACCGGGCAGCAGGGCTCCTACCTGGCTCCACACGAAGGCTGCACATGCGTGGAACCCAGCGGGGCCACTGCCCGGCATGCGCTCATGAGCATTCAATGCGCTCGCCATGCTAGGTGGGGGCCAGTGGGTGCCCGTCACGTGCCCCACATGCATGATAGCGACCCCCGCACATTGCCTGCCACGCGTCCGCTGTCAGCCGGCCCTCCAGCCAGCAGCGCATTCCCAAAACAGGGCCAGGCCCATGGACCAGCAGCGCATTCCCAAAACAGGGCCAGGCCCATGGACCAGCAGCGCATTCCCAAAACAGGGCCAGGCCCATGGACCAGCAGCGCGTTACCAAAACAGGGTCAGGTCCATGGACCAGCAGCGCATTCCCAAAACAGGGTCAGGTCCATGGACCAGCAGCGCATTCCCAAAACAGGGCCAGGCCCATGGACCAGCAGCGCATTCCCAAAACAGGGCCAGGCCCATGGACCAGCAGCGCATTCCCAAAACAGGGCCAGGCCCATGGACCAGCAGTGCAGCCGGCCCTTGCACGTACGGCACGTGCCCAACATAAGCTTGCCACACACACCCGCCTGCACGCGTGCATCCCATTCACCGCATCATTCGCTCCTCAACGCCCGCCCAAACATAAGCGCCCCCTACTTGCCACCCCATGTACACATGCTATGCCCGCCCGCCTGCAGGCCCGCCGCCAAACCCTGTGCCGCCCGCGTCACTCTTTGTTGGCCCGGCTTGCGATGGCACGCCGCTGGTGCTGAGCTGCCCGGCGGGGCAGATCATCTCGCAAGTCTACACCGCCTTCAACGGGCGCTCCGACAACACAACGTGCCCGGTGAGTCAGGGCCGGCCGCCTTTGGCCCAGCAGATCGATCCCAGCAGATTGCTGCGGGCTCACTCAAAACGCACCAGTGCCAGCAATGGGCCTGCTCCAGGCACTCTAGCTCTCATCTCCCGGCATGTTGCTGTATGTTTGACTCTCAACAACACGCGTTGTGTGTGTGTGCTGCCCCCGCCCCGCCTACCCCGCCGCTGCTGCTGGTGCACACGTGCAGTATGGGGACACAGGTACGTCCGCACTGTGCCACTGAGACCATGAGACCATGAGACCATGATGCACCCGCATCGCGGCAATAATTTCCCGTGTGGCTACCTATGTCGGTTACTTGACGCAGTGTTGAAACTGAAGATGGCCCACACGGCAGCAGCAATTGCAAAGAAAGAGCGCGAGGTGGAACGCAGGGTCCGCCAACTCTTCTGCGCGCTGCCCCCACACGCCCCGTCGCGTCCCCAGGTGCCATGCAGAACACCGCCTGCGTCTCGGCCACCTTCCCGTCCCTACTGGCGGCGTATTGCACCGGCAAGACCACCTGCAGTGCCACCCCTGATGGCGTGGGCGCGGGCGACGCCTGCTCCGGCACCTACAAGTGGATGTCGGTGAGCGGATCACGCGGATCTTGATGTCTTTGTGATTACTGGACAGAAGCTCCAAGCCTGTCCCTTACATCAAACACCACCGACCATTCCCCTGCAAGTCTGCTGTCAGCTGCTGCCGTGGCCTCACTCCCTGACCACAAACCTGCGCTTGGGCGGGCAGCGACGCACGTGCCCCCTCCCGCCATCATCACTCTTTCCCCACGCAGGCGAGCTATGCGTGCGCTGGTGAGTGGGGCGGCAGTGTGGGGCCAGATACCAACATTGGCGGCAGCGTGGGGCCAGACACCAACATGGGCGGCAGCGTGGAACTTAGCAGTGGGCTTAGGAGTGGCGGTGGCTGCATGCCCGTGTCCGCATGCCCACAACCATAATCGCGGCCGTCTACCTAGGCCATAGACCAGCACACACCCCGCACGCCACATGCGCGTTCCGGCGGCTGCAGCGGGCGGACTGCAAGCCCGGGGGCAGGCATCCTTCTCCGACGTCCGTCCAGGTTCTTTGACGTCCAGCCACGTTGGTTCCTGACATCCCCCTTCCCCATCGCATCCATCCCGGGTCACACCGCCCCCCTCCTTTCCCCCATGCCAACCCGATGTCTGCTGGACCCAAGCCCATGCCGGTGCCTGACATCCCGCCTCCCCATCCTAACCCGACCCAACTCCACCTGCGCCCGCAGTACCCCCTCCACCGCCGTCGCCGCCGCCCTCGCCGGCTCCGCCCCCGACCCCGCCCCGTGAGTGCCAGCCCCGCTGCCACACACCGTACACGGTACACCGTACACCACGTGCATGCCGTTGCTGGTTGGATGTTTTTAGCTGCGGCCTTGGGCGGGGTGGTGAACCCAAAGACACGGCTACCAAGCAATGTCGCTTCAGCTGACCAGTCACACAATTTTGTTCACACCCCGCAACCCCGCAACACCCGTCATGCACACTGCGGAACACATGATCACGGCCTGACCTTCCGCCCTGATGACCTCCGTACGCAGTGCCGCCATCGCCACTGCCACCGCCATCGCCCCCGCTCCCGCCACCGCCGTCGCCCGCATCCCCTCC
>BDDC01001918.1:0-15180 GCA_001662425.1 Chlamydomonas sphaeroides | reverse complement strand
GGGAGGGAGGGAGGGGAGGCAGGGAGGGAGGGAGGGAGGGAAGGAGGGAGGGAGGTGGGCAGCAAGGGGCTGGGAGTCCGGACATCACACGGCAGGGGGTGAGCTCCTTGCTTGCACCGGGGGATGGGCTGGCGGCCCACCCACAGGGCTGCGAGGACAGGTGCGCGCGCCGAGGGCTGAGTTCAGCGCCCAACGAGGCCCGGGCCGGGGGTTCGCCACGGTGGATGGGGTGGGGTGGGCAGGTGGCAGCTGGCAGCTCCTGCGCAAGCAGCATGAGCAACTGCGCCCAACATCCCACAGTAGCATCCCGGCATCCCCCCACTGCCCGAACCTGATTGGGAAGGTCACTTCGCCGTACACCACGTTGATGCCGCCGGGCGCCTCGCCGCTGCTGCCACCGCCGGCCGCCGCCGGGACCGTGCCCGCGCCGCGGCCCGCCGCCGCCGCCGAGGCCGCCTGCGCCATCTTCTTGACGCTGCCGTACCTGCGGTGCGCCACAGTTGCCACACGGCAGCAACGAGCACGCATGGGTCTCACGAGCGTCGCAGCCGCCGAGCTGCCTCGCCAGCACCGCGGCCAGACAGCCCTTGCCGCACCCTCCTTCCGGCCCAGGGCCCTCCCGCAGCCCCCGCACGCACCCAATGTTGAGCATGTACAGCGTGTCGCCGGGCCGCAGGCCTGCACGCGGCACGGAGCAGGCAGGGGAGCGCCGTGCACGCGGCATTGGGGTAGGCCCAGGGTGGGCTTCAGGGCTTGCGGCGGCCAGCCCTTGATGCCAGCGCCCGCCGCCCCGTGCAGGCCCTCAGCGCAGCGGCTATCCCGGGTGCCCATCCCCTGGCCCATGCAATACAGCCACGGCGGGCGCGGCCCCACCCGCCGCCTGGATGGCCACGTTGAGGCCGGTGGTGGCGTTGGGCACGAACACCAGGTCCTGGGTTTGGGCAGCAGCGGGTGGGCGGAGCGGCAGGAGGCGCAGGGCAGATGGGTGCCAAGCGCGAGGCGCCGACACGGCGAGCCCTCGCGCCCGGGGGCTTTGATGCTGGTGAGCAGGCGGGTGCTGCGCCCAGGCCGACATACTACGCGGCGGGGTGCGGAGGCGGCTGTGCTCGTGGCTGCCTTGGCCCTGCGGGTGGGACTATCAGTGCCATCTTGCGGAGGAGCGTCACAGCCCCAGGTCCCGCCCCAGCGTCCTGACAACATTGGTTGCGCGGGCCCCGGCGGTCCGCCCAGCTGTACACGCCGCTCGAGGGCGGGCACAAGGCCCCTGAAGCCTGGACTGACCCGTGGGTCTGCGCCCATGAAGTCCGCCATGTCGCGCATGACGCGGACCATGTGAGGGAATAGCTCTCTGCAGGGCGGAGGGCCGTAGGAGAGGATGCCGGGCGAGCGGGAGGGATAAAAAGGGCTGGTGGGCTGGGCTGGGAGGACGGCTGGTGGGCAGGGCGGGGGTGGCTGATGTGGCCGCGCTGGACTGGCGGCACTCGGTACGTGAGTGCGGCAGCATGTCTGTTGCGTACTTGGGTTGAAAGAGGAGCGCCTGCGCGCGTCTCTCACAGTTGGCATGTTGCGGGTCGTGGCTGTTGGGGGCGGTGCGCACCTGTCGAGGAAGCGCAGCGGCTGCACCTCGCAGTGCTCCCGCCAGAGGTTGGCTTCCTCATGTGCTGCCCGGCACACGCCGCCGAAGGCACCGTGGTTGATCTGTCAGGGCATCAAATGACGAGCTCAGCAGGCAGGGAGGGGGCCCCGAGGTGCAGGAGCTCCGACAAACCCGCAGCGCCGGCAGGAGGCACGTCGCTGGGCCACCGCATGTGCCCAGTGCCCCCCTCCTCACAAACGTCCAGCGCTTGAAGTCTATCATGAAAAGCTGGCGGCAAGCCTCCCCAAGCGACATATCCTTAACGTGCTCCAGCGACGGTGGCTCGAAAGGCAGCTGCGGTGGTACATAGCGCTCGCGGGGAATTGCGATGAGGTCCTCTACACTTTCAGTGAAGAATGAACCAAAGTTTTGGTACCCTGTACGCTGAACACTGGCTACGGAGGTGCCTGCATGGCCGCCCGGCGCTGCGGGCGGCGCCTCTCCGCCGGTCGCGGACATGCAAGTCGCCGAATAAGACAGCTCACTGCAGGTGTCGGACTGAAGCGTGCGACAGCAGTCAATAGTTTGTGTCAAGCCTCTGGGGAGCAGGGGTTACAGCATTGCTCGCCGATGCAAGCCGCGAAAGAGCTCCATGGGTCGCGGCCCTCGCGGCATGCTTTAGACCCCCAGAAAGGCTGCATCACTGCACTGATCAGGTCTAAAGGGGCACACTTCGCTACTATAAACACGCAAATCGACAAGCACACAGGCATTCTTACAATTGAAGCTCTTAGTATTGAGCGCACCATCGCTGCCTGACAGCTTGGAGGTCACGTAATGGACACTATAGAGCAGCTGCTCCAGCGAGGGCAGCAAGCGCAAGCAGGAAATATCAACCAGGTCAGAACCTTGACTATGCGAAGTCCAGTGGACGCAGCCGCAGGAGCTGTAACACGCGACTCTGACTTGAATGTCTGCGCTGATCTACTGTGCAGGCACCCCTTAGCGCGGCTGAGGCGGAGCGTATCATCGACCAGCTTTCGCCGCTCAGCTTCGAGGATGTAAGCGACCGTGTGCGCAGGAGCATCGCGTAACTGTGCCGATGGGCGAGCCTTTGTGTCGGGCGGGTTGTCGGGGCCGGGTGTCGTCGTCCGTGGCATGCGCGGGCCGCGGGATACCCGGCCACACGCCCCAACACACGTGCGCCTGCAACTTACCTCTGCACAACCCTACCCGCAGGTCGGCGGTCCCAAATGGCAGCAGCAGCATGAGTGGATCCAGCGCCTCAACATGCAGGTATCCTTATGTAGGGCTTCCCTCCAGGGGTTTGAGGCTGCGGCGGCTCCGGCCGCTCAACCAAACCTTGTGTCTCGGCTCTTGTCCCTCACCCCACCAAGTGCCTTGCACACGCCTTCTCCCCCACCATGGTAGGCCCACTTTAACGCTCAGACCCACAGCCATGAGTTCGTCGTGGACCTGCTGGTGTCGCTGGACAAGATGCACGTGAGCGGCCCGGGGGTACCGTTATGCACTTCACTCACCGACTTGAAGCGCCCACCGCACCACAGGCCGACAGTCATACCGCAGGCAGAGGCGCCGGGTTCCCTCCTGACTGCCCAGGCCGCCTCCTACCAAATCTTGGCTGCTGGCCCTGCCCGGCAAACCCGCCGCCTGCTTGCCCCAGGTCCTGGTGCACGACCTGCTGCTGATCGAGTCCTGGAAGGAGCAGATATACCCGCTGCTGGCGCAGCACCTGGCGGATCACGTGGATAGCGTGACCGTCTACCTGCTGCTGTTCCACGAGCTGGCCGTGGTCAACCTGCTGCAGGTGAGGGCCAGAAGGGAGGGAGGGCGTGAGTGGAGTTGTAGGGGTGAAGAGTAGGTCGAGCCGGCGGCGGCCAAGTTGGGCGAAGTACCGGTGGTTGCAGCGGCCGGGGGGGCTGGGGCAGCACCATAGGGTGCCGCACACATAGCTGTTGCCATGCGGGGCTGGTGCGGCACCTTGCACCCCTGCCTCACATCCCGCCTGGCCCCCACCCGGTAGTGCACGCTGTTTCACGCGACCGCCGCTGAGTCGCTCAACGAGGACTATGCGCTGGAGCTGGCGGACTGGTGCAGCCGGAAGCTGACGCGGCTGGTGACGGAGGGCGCGCAGCTGGCGGAGCACAAGGGTAGGTGCAGCGCGGCAGGACGGGAGGGGCGGGAGAGGTGGGCGGCTGCTTCGGCCTGGTGCCGGGCAAGGGACAGGCGGGGCAGGGGCGAGGCTGCATCGCAACACAGCAGCCCCGGCTGAGTGGCGGTGCAGGGCGGAAGTGCCAGCTGCGCGGGTTGTGGTTCTGGGTGCAGCGCTGTGTTGCCGCAAACGACGCCGGCTGGCAAATCTCTTTCCTAGCGGCGCCCTGCGTGACCTCGGCGCCGCAGAGCGGACCGCGGAGGAGCTGCTGAACCAGACGCGGCTGCAGGAGCAGGAGGGGCAGCGGCGGGAGGTGGAGTTCCAGGTGCTCATGTGCAGCCTCAACATCCTGCGGTGAGGCTGGAGGGCAGCTACAAGGCAGGGAGGCAGGGCTAGACTGAGGAAGAGGGGCAGCCAGGGGGAGCGGCAGGCAGCGGCAACAAGCGAGGACGAGAGCCTGCCATTATTCAGCCCGTGACATCCCTGTTGCTGGGCACCGCCATAGCACCCGCCCCGCACCCGCCGCGTTGACCCTCTCTTGACCCTCCCTTGACGCCTCTCTTTCCTCATCTCCCCTCGACCAATCGCCCTGCCCTCTTCCATGAAGCACCTTCCCGCGCACCCACCCGCGCACCCACCCGCGCACCCACTACTTCCGGCAGCTTGAGAACCGAACTCACGTCAACTTCCTTCTCTGCGTCCAGAGGGCTCCAGCTAGCTAGCTCACCGCATCCTGCCCCCGCTACACACGCTCGCAGCTACCTGACCGACGCGCTGCCCAAGCTGCCCATGGGCGCCCTCACGCGGGTGGTGTCCACCAACGACACCCTCATGGGCCTGCTGCCGCTGCTGGAGCGGCCGCCCTGGGTGCGCACGCGCGCGCCGCGGGGCGGCGGCCGGCCCGTGCTGGAGAAGTGGTCGGGCAACCGCTGGGCGGCGGTTGCCCCCGCGGACCGGCTCAAGATCACGCAGACGGACGGGCAGGTGAGGAGCTGGGCCTAGGCTGTCACGTGGGGCGGGGTGGCGTGGGCCGGACGGCCGGGGCCGTGCGGACGGCCCAGTCAATATGTGCCACAGGTAGTCATATACACAAGCATGCCACCAACACGTGTAGCACCACACAGTGCCGTCACGAGCATTCATGCTAAGCACCTCGGTCAGCGCCGCCGCAGCATTATCAAGCGCATCAGCCGCTCGCTCTCCTGTCCTGTCATGCCCTGCCCTCCTCTGCAGGTGTGGCTGGCGCTGAACAACCTGCTGGTGGAGCCGCGCTGCCGTGCCAAGTACTCGCTGGACGAGTTCCGTCGGGAGCGGCTGCTGGGGATTAAGAAGCACCTCAACGAGCTGCTGTTCGACCAGGTGGGAGCTAGGGGACTACAGGGGATGGACCACGTGGGGGGAGGGGAGCCTCGGTCAGAGTGTGCCCGTGCTAGGGCCGGGCCGGAGGTGGACCCCGGCCTAAAGGGAGCCTGCGCCCTGTGCTGCGCCCTGGTTGGGGACGGGCCCATGTAGGGAGCCCAAGCGCCAAGGGCACGGTGGCTGCAGGGTGTGTGAGACTGCCGACGCATGGGCAAGCCATGGGCGCGCAAAGAGCCGTCGTCCATCCCATCGCCAACACGGCCATCCCGACCCCGGTGCCCCGCCTGGCGCTCCTGGCCTCAACCCCACGGCTCACCACACACACCCCTACTCACCCGCCCTTCGCCCCCTCAGCTGCCGGTGCTCAAGGACCTGCAGCGGGTGCTGGACGAGCTGGCGCTGGGGGTGCTACCGGACCAGGTGGGCAGGGTGGCAGGGGGCAGCGGGAGGAGGGTTGGAGCTCGCTAGCTCCTGCTGGGCTGGAGCGTCTCGGGCGCTAGGACGAGGGGGCCTGGCGGCCGCAAGGCTGGTGGGGACTCGAGCAGGCGCGGGCGTTGCGGCGCGCCCCTTGGTTCCTGGCGGCAGCAGGGCCTGACCTGGATGGCCGCCTCGTCCGGCTGTGCGTGCCACACCGCCACACCGCCTCGAGCTGCGCTCAGCACGTCCCCACCTCCTCATCGACCCCCCGTGCTTACCCGTCCGCCCGCGGCAGGCCGGCAGCAAGAGCGGCGCGCTCATCCTGGAGGCGGTGCCCATGGTGCGGGACGCGTTGCTGCGGGGCCGCAACTGGCGGCAGCTGGCGGACCGCGCCGTGAAGCAGCACTTCAGCGGCGAGGCGGCACGGCGGCTGGCCAAGGAGCGCATGGAGGCGCTGGTCAAGGTGGGAGGGCGTGTGGGTGGCTGGCGAGGCGGCGGGAGGGCAAACAGCCCTGCTGGTCCGGGGTGATCACGCGATTTCCTTTGACCGCGCCGAGCGCTTTGTTTGGGCATGGTTGGACGAGAGGACGGCGTGGTTTGAGTGGTTGTGCCTGCCACATCCGCCTATCAGTCGCCCTGTTCCGGTCTGCCCCGCCCCGCCGCTGCTCAGAACCTGGACTTCCTGTGTGACATGGAGCCCGAGGTGCCCGCGGCGCCCTCTGGGGACGACCCGCAGCAGCCCGAGGTGCTGCCGCCCGTCAAAGTCAGCACCTGGCGGAAGGTGCGAGCGAGGCGCAGGCGCGCAGGGGCCCGACCCACATCGAAATAAGGCAGAAGAGGCCGCGCTTCGGGCCTACGCCTACGTCAACGATGAAACACCCGCGCGTTCCCAACCATATCACAGGCATGTGCCTGTGACGAACGACGGAAGTCCTAGTTACGTCACCGACCCGAACTCTCTGCCGTGCACCTGCATGCTACGGTACCTCCACATCCGCATCGCACTGCGCACAGGTGCACGACAGCGGCGTGTTCGAGCCGTGGTGCGACTTCGGCATGGAGGTGGATGACTCGCGGCCACCCGAGGACGTGGAGGTGGCGGCGCCCGCGGCCTCCACCTCGGCCTCGTCGGCGCCTGCGGCGGTGCTGCAGGGGCTGCGCTACCGGCTGCGGCCGCTCGACTTGGACAGCACTCGGCCGCTGCCCACCAACGGCAAGGTGCGGGGCAGGGCCTGGAGGGACGGCGACGGGGCAGACGACGAAGATGGGTTGGGTTGCCTGGGCTGCGGAGCCCCCCGGCCAGCAAGCAAGCCAGCCGCCTGTGGCCCTTGCTACACCCACACTACGGATGTGGGACGGCTGCCGGCGCGGCTGTCTCCCTCGTGCCTCACTAGTGCTCAACGCTCTCGCCCGGCTCGCTCTGCTGGTGTGATGCCTGGCTGCCGCGCCTGCAGGCAGTGGTGCGGTGGGGCTCGCTGAGTGCGGAGGCGCTGCTGGCGCTGCCGGAGCTGCCCACGCGCGACAGCGCCGAGGGCGCAGCGGTGCTGTGGGTGACGGTGGGGCTGCTGGCGGTGGACGGAGTGGTACTGCAGGTCAAGCTCAAGAAGGCGCCCAGGGTGAGGAGCGGCTCAGGGATACTAGTCATGGGGGGTTCGGGCGTGACGTCAGGCCCAGCGAACGCGCCCGGAACCCGTCTGCTGTCTCTGCGCGTCACGTGGGCTGCCACTCGCCAGCAGTCCTTCACCAAAAACGCCACGCCTCACAAACCGCATCCCCGTCCGTGCCGCCCGCGTCACCGCCGTGCAGCCCAAGGAGCGGGACCGTGTGGTGGGCGTGTGGTACGCCTACCACCCAGTGGCCGGGGCCCTGACCGTGCTCAAGGAAGGGGGCAATGCAGCAGCGTCCGGCGCGGGCGGGGCGGCGGAGGCCAAGGGCTCGGCGGCGCGGCCGATGGTGCAGGTCATCCCCGAAGCCCCGGCGAAGGCCAAGGCCAGCGCCGCGGCGCCAAACGGCAAGCCGGCGGCCAACGGCGTGGCCAAGCCGGCGGCCAGTGCTTCCGCCCCTGCGCCCGCCAAGCCCGTCGAGTCAGCCCCGGCAAAGGCCGCGGCATCTGCGGCGGCGCCGGCCGCAGCCCCGGCCCCTGCGCCAGCTCCAGCCCCAGCCCCAGCCCCAGCCCCAGCCCCAGCCCCAGCCCCAGCCCCAGCCCCAGCCCCAGCCCCAGCCCCAGCGCAGTTGGTGCAGCCCGTGGCGACTGTGAAGCCTTCCCTACCCGAGGAGGCGGAGGCGGACACACCTGGGCCGGTGCCGGAGCCGGAGCCCTCACCCGCAGCGCAAGCACTGCCGCCAGCGCCGCTGGCGCCGGCGCCAGGGCCGGCGGCACCGTCGCATGGCGACTTGGAAGATGACTCGGACGATGAGCGGCCCGGGCTTGACGACCCGGAATAAGGGTGTGATGGAGGGGGCCGGGCGCAGGCGGCTGGGAGCGGCTAGGTGGGGGCTGGGTGTGAGCAGGGCGTCGCGGCTGCGTGCGGGTGCAGAGGGATGAGAGTGCGTGTGCTGGGTGAGAGGCGTGCGGGGTAGCGTGCGGTGCGTGCCACGCAGCAGGTGCTTCGAGCGTGCGGACAGCGAGCGGGCGAGCGGGGCAGAGGAGGCCTCAGTGTGTGGGCAAGCGGACGGGAGTGGAGCAACGGTGTGTGCGGCGAAAAGAAGGGGCGAGGTCGAGTGCGGGGCGAGCCCGGCGCCATGCGGCGGGGATGCAACGCCTACTCGCAAGCTTTCCTTCCTGGCTTTGCTCTAAACCGATAGACGCGAGCGTATCCACGTCGCAGCATCTTATGTTGCCGCGACAGCGACCACCTTGTTAGATAGCTGCACGGCCGACGAGAAGCCCGGCGCCACTTTGGCACCAAGTTTCTGCTTCCCGCCTGGCGCGCTAGCAGCCCGCAGCAGCTCGCCATGCACGCTGCGGGCAGCGGCCCCGGCAGGGCCCCGGCGCCTGCTGTGCCGCGGCCCCCGCGCGCGCAGGCGGGCCCGCGCCCGGCCTCGCAGCCCAGCTCGCAGCCTCCGCCGCCAGCGCCTGTGCCGCTGCCTCGGCAGCTGCTGCATCGCGCCAAGGACCTCGCTCGCCAGCTGGTCGCTGTGCGCCACTACACGCCCGACCCGGACCGCTCGGCAGCCCGGGGCGGCGCGCCCGCTGCTGCCGCCCTGGGCAGCCAAGGCCCGCAGTCCCGGCTGTTTGAGCCGCGCAGCTCTGCGGATCACAAGGACGAGATCGCGGCCGAGCTCAAGTCCGCGGTGGCTGCGCTGCGCGCCGCGCTGCCGCGTCCGGCCCAGCAGCAGCAGCAGCAGCAGCAGCAGCAGCAGCAGCCCGGCATGCTGCCGGAGGATGAGGCGGACCTGTGGCGGCTGGCGGTCGTGGTGTGGAACCAGGCCGTGGAGCTGTCGAACCTGGAGGCGCTGCGAGCCGGCGGCGCGTCCGTCGCGGCCCGCCTCGAGGGCGGCGGCGGCGCCTCTGCCTCCGCCGCCGCGGACGCGCTCGCCGACGCGGACGCGGACGGGCACCCCACTGACGGGGTGGAACATGAGGCCGGCGGCGGTGGCGGCGGCGCGGAGGTGGGGCAGGGGCCGGAGCGGCCGGCAGCGCCCGACCCACATCGATCCGTGCGGCAGGCGAGTGCCTGGCGCCGCCGCGTGCTGACCCACATCGCCACGCTGCGCCACATCGCCGCCGACGCCGCGTCGCTGGCGCCGCCGCCGCGCATGCCTCCGCCGCCGCCGCCGGGCACGACGCGGCGCGGCGCGGCGGCGGCGGCCGCCGCCGAGGCCGCCACGCGCGCGGTGTACAAGGCCCGGCTGCGGCTGACTCTGTGCTTCAGCGCGGGGCGGTCCTGGATGCGGCTGCGGCAGCTGGAGGCCGCGGAGCTGTGCCTATCGCGAGGTGCGGGGGCGACCGTGTTCAGTAGGGCGAGTGTCGTTAACGGGTTTGGCGGAGCCAGGCGGGCTGCGTTGTAGCCTCTTGACGCACTCGGGCAGCTGCCCTCATCCCTGCCCTCACCTGCCGCCCCGCACCCGCTGCCCGGCCCGCAGCCGCGCCCGTGCTGCCCATGCTGCTGGCGGTGGTGGGTGGCAGCGGCTCCTCGGCCGGGGGCCATCCAGGCTCCGCCATCGCCACCGGCGCCCCGGCCGGCGGTGGCGAGGGCGGCTCACTGCTGGGGTCTGTGGAGCGTGAGGAGGTGCTGCTGGCGGTGTTTGAGGCGCAGCTGAGCCGCATGCAGGTGGGGATAGGGGGATGGGGGGATGGGGGGATGGCAGGAAGGCAGGTAGGAAGGCAGGATAGCGGGTTGGACGGAGGCAGTGGGGCCGTTGTTGGGGCTGCTGCATTTGGCTGGGCCGGTCTTCTCACGAGCATGTGGGGAAGCCCAACCGCCGTGCACCCTCCGTGTCGCACGCACGGCTGCAGGTCCTGTGGCGCCTGGGGCAGCAGGTGCGGGCGGCAGGGCAGGGCGGCACGAGCCAGGGGCCGCACAACGAGGGCCGCACAACGAGGGCCGCACAGCGAGGGCCGCGCCGGCTGTCCCCGTGAGCTAGTCCTGCTCCGGCCGCGCCCCGCCTCCGGCTTTGCCGCCCACAGCACACTGCGCCGCGCAGGCCCCGACACGCTGCGACCGCCCGCCCTGTGTGTGTCCTCCGGCACTTGGCGCTGCGCCACCCCAGGCGCTGGCGCGGCAGACCCTGGCCGAGTGCTCAGCCATGGCGCAGGACTGCCAGCAGGCCAGGTGACATGGGGGCACCTTGAAGGCCTCAGGCGCCGCGTGGCGAAGGGGTGGCCGTGAGGGCCTGGGGTCAAGGAAGGCGCTGCCCATGCGACCTCCCTCGGACGCCACGAGCGTACCCCGCATCTGCCCCATGCCTGCCCGGACGCCAACCTCTGGCACTGACGACGGCAACGCCCGGACCCCACCCAGGCCCGACCTGTCGTGTGTGCTGACCGGCTGGCTGGCACAGGTGGGCGCGCTGGCGGCGGAGGAGGGGCTGGGGCTGGGGCTGGCGGCGCAGCGGCGCCGACGTCAGGTGCAGCGCGTCAGGCCTGTGAGGAGCCAGGGCCAGGGCCAGGGCAGCACCCCACGCCGGTGATGGCTCCGGCCGCCTCCCCGCCCACGCACAGGTGCTGCTGGGTCACGCGGTGGATGTGGCCACCGGCCAGCAGCACAAAGCCGGCGGCGGCGGCACCGCCGCAGCGGCGGACGCCGCGCAGGGCCTGGCGCTGCCGCTGCCGGTGGACCCCTCCGGCGGGGGCGGCGCCGGCCGCAAGCAGCGGCCGTGGGACCGCGACGGCGCGGCGCGGGCTGCGGCGGGAGCGGCGGCGGCCAGCGGGGCGGGGATCTACATCCTCATGGACGACGACGACGAGCTGGCTGGGGACGAGGATGGGGACGGGGAAGGGGAGGGCGGCGGTGGGCGGCCGCCGGTGCTGGTGGAGCCGGGGGAGGCGGTGCCGCTGCTGGACCAGGTGGGCGCCTTGGGGGACAGGGCGGGCGGGGGGGCGGGCGGGCGGGCGGTGGCGGCTGGCTAAGGCCCCGTGCGTACGTCAATGCTCGTACCTTGCTTCGGAATCTGGGGCACTACGCCCGCACGCCCTGCACGCGAGGAGCCCACCGTTCCGTCCCTTCCATGGTCCCCCGCCTCCACGCGTGGCCCCAAAGCACACAGTAGCTGCACGAGCTGGCGACCCGCCACAGCTCCTTGCAGCCCCCACGCAAGCCACCCACATCCCTCCCTCCATAGCCACCCGCTGCACACGCGGGCGGCCCATCCCGACTTGCGACCTCGCCACCCTCCTGGCTCGCCTACGCTGACCATCCCATCCTTCCCCACCCTTCCTCAACCAACCCCCTCTGCGCACCTTCCTCTTCGCCCCACGCCCCCAGCTGTACGAGCTGGTGGCCATAGCGGTGCAGTGCCACCACGCCGCCTGCGCAGCGGAGGAGCAGGAGCAGCAGCAGGGTGGGGCCGGGGCGGGCGAACAGCCGCCGCCGCGGCGGCCCGGCGCGCCGGACCCGGCGGCGGTGGCGGCGCGCGAGGAGGCGCTCATCGACCTGCGGGACCAGGTGGGCCTCCGTGAGGGGAGGCTTGGACGCATCGCCGGTTGTGCGCACACGCAAGGGGATTGATATGTGCCCGGGGATGGCGTATCCGTCGTGGGGATCTTCCTGTTGCGGCGCGGGGTGTCGCACCCGCGGCGCTGGATTGCCACCGCCTGCGCTCCTCCCATCCCCACCCATGCCCCCGCCCCCAGGTGCTGACCTGGCTGGCGCTGTGCCACCTGGGCAGCGGCGACCCCGCCGCCAGCCTGGCCTGCTGCCGCGCGCTGCGGGATGCGGGCGCCGCGCTGGCGGAGGGGCCGGAGCTGGCGGCGCTGGAGGCACGGTGAGGCTTGGCGGGATGGGGGGCGCTGGAACGAAGGCGGTCGTGGCGGAGGCTCACGCGTACCGGTACCTACTCAGCGAGCCGCGTGGCGCCTTTGGAACGCGCTTGCTGTCCCAACCTGCTCTCCTGCGGCCCCGCAGGGCGTTGGCCACGACGGGCGACGCGCCGGGCGCCACGTCGGCTCTGGCAGCGCTGGCTGCGCGGCCCGAGGCGGGCATCGGCATGGTGTGGGAGACGCTCGAGGTGCTGCTGACGGAGCCTGGCGCCAGGGCGGAGCCAGAGGTGGGTCCGGGGGCTGGCGGGCTGCAGGGGCTAGACGCAGGCAGCTTGCAACAGCTGGCGGGCCCAAGGCCCAAGCCAGGAGGCAGGAGGCAGGAGGAGGTCACCGCACCACTGCACAAGGCTGCGCCTGCTTGACGGCCGTCCGCTGCCGGGTCTGGCGTTGCAGGCTCTGTGGCCGGTGGCGGCGGCGCTGCAGGCCCGGCTGCAGTACGATGCGTCCGTGACGGTCGAGTTCATCAAGGCCGTGTACGACGTACGGCAGAACGCCGCCACGGTGCGTTGACCCTTGACCGCAATGGGTGGGGCTGGGCGAGCAGTCGCTGTCGACTGGAGACTGCGTCCGTGGAGCCCTTGTGAGCCCGTGCCACGATGACCCGGCTGCCCACATCCCAGCCCCGCGGCCGTCACCTTCCCTCCCCCACCGCTGCACCCCACCCCTACTGCAGGAAGCCGCTACGGCAGCAGCGCCGCCGGCGCGCTCCGGCCAGCCCCAGATCGACCCGGGCATGGCGGCGGCCGACCGCCTCGCGCTCACGGTGCTCGCAGGGCCGGCGCAGCCGCTGCCGCCATCAGGGGCTCCGCCGGAAGGCAAGGCGGGCGCCACGGTGGAGGAGCCGGCGGAGGAGCCGGCCGGTGAGGTGCCGGCGGCGGTGCGGCGGCTGCGGCGGCTGGATGCCGCGGGTCGGGCGGTGGCGGCGGCGGCGGCGGGGCCGCTGGCCGAGTCGCAGCGATCGGACGTGTGGCTGCTTCTGTGGAACCGAGGTGGGCGGAGGCCGGGCGGGCATGGCTTGCTTTGGGGGAAAGGGGAAGGGACATGGGCGGCAAGGGGGCTAGCCGCCGGACGACGCATTGCAGCAGACAGGCCCTGATGGTCGAGGGGCTGCGTCGGCGATTAACTAGACCTCTGCCCTCGCTGACGCTCTGCTGAACCCTGCCGCCGGCATCCTCCTGCCGCCCGACCCTTGCCCTTGCTTCCAAAGGCTGCGCCCACTTTGACGGCCGGCGCTGGGCCACGTCGCTGGCCTTCTTCGCGACCGCCTGCCGCTTCGCGCCCTCGCCCGGCGACGCGGCCAAGGCGCAGCGCAGCGCGGCGCTGGCGGCCCTGGCGCTGCAGCGCACCGCCGAGTGAGGCGGCGGGGCGGGGCGGGGCGGGACGTCGCGCAGCGGGTGGTGCCCAGTGGATGGTGCCCAGTGCCCAGTGCCCAGTGGATGGTGCCCAGTGCCGACTGCCCAGTGCCCAGTGCCCAGTGGATGGTGCCCAGTGCCGACTGCCGCTGCCAGCCAGCACACCCGCCCTTCCCTCAGCCCCTGCTGGCGCCTGCCCCTCCCGCCGTCCTCGCAGCGCCCTGGCCTGGGTGGACGCGGCGGAGCGCTCCGCCCTGGACGGCAGCGGATGCGGTGACGAGCCGGCGGGACACATCGAGCCGGGGGATTGTGGCTACCAAGGGGCTGCCAAGGGGCCCCGAGTGCCGCCCTCGAGTGAGCTCCGCCCGGGGTGGAGACCGTCGTGCGCGCTTGCAACCATTCGCTGGCGCACTCCGCGCCCTCCCCGCTGCTACCCTTGACCCACTTCCCGCTGACCCCGCTCCATGTCCGGCCCCCGCAGTCACCTTCCTGCGCTTCAAAGTGCTCCTGGTGGCCGGCGACGCGCAGGCCGCCGCCCGCCTGGCGCCGCAGCTGGCGGAGGCGGAGGCGGCCAGCCCCGGCATGCTGGCGGTGGGTGGGGCTAGTGTCTGGCGCCTGTACGCTGGTTGCGCGGTTAGGGGTGGGGGAACTTCCTTGCTGCGCTCCGCCTGCCTCTGCAGCTGACCTCCTCCCCCTCGTCCCCACTTGACGCTGCCCGACTGGCCCCCTACCACCACCCACCTCCCACAGGTGGCCTGCCAGGAGGCCACCTCCGCCCGCGCCTGGGCCGCCGCCAAGCAGCTGCTGCTGGCGCTTCACGCCGCGGCCGCGGCCGATACGGACGCGCAGCTGGCGGCGGCGGCGGCGGCGGCCGAGGTGGCGGCGGCGGCCGAGGCCCGCGGCGAGGTGCCGCCGCCGCCCCCCTTCACTGCGGCCCGGACCACGCTGTCCGAGGCGCACCTGCTGCGGGTGCTGCTGCGGGTCATCCAGGACGAGGCCAAGGCCCGGTCCTCCGGCGGCCAGCCGCATCCTCATCCTCAGCAGCAGCAAGGCACGGCGGCGCCCGCTGGTCCACGGCCGGGCAGCAAGCGCCCAGCCGAGGCGCCGCCGCGGGGTTCCGAAGTCGGCGCCGATGGAGGCGCGGGGGGCGGGGCAGATGGCCACCAAGGCGGCGGCCTGTACTCAGAGCTGGCCGAGGCCCTCAACACCGTGGCGAGCCGGCTGGACTGTGTGGGGCCGGACGCCTTCTTCAGGGGCATCGAGGCGCCCGACGATGCGGCCGCCGCCGCCGCAGCCACCGCGGGCGCCAAGGGTGGCGGCGGCAAGGAGGCCGCCGGGGCAGCAGCCGGCAAGCAGGTATGCGCTCGCATCGGCCTCGGCCTCTGCCCTGGGCAGGCAGGGAACCTGCAGCACAGGTCGTGGCGTGCACGTGACGCCTGTCGCCCCTGCCGGCCCCCTGCGTGCCGGCCCCCTGCGCGGCGCGCCCGCAGTCCCGCGAGCAGGCGCTCGAGTGGTTCGCCTGGACCGCCTGGAACGCGGGGCTGGCGGCGGGCAGCGCCGCGGCGGGCAGCCCCGCGGCGGCGGCGGCGGACGACGAGGCGCCGGCGGCCGAGGGCGCGGAGGCGGCGGGGCTGCAGGCGGCGGCGGGGCTTGGGCTGGGGTGGGGGCCGGCGGGCCGGGAGGAGGCGCAGGGCGTGCTGCGCTCGTGTGCGGTGCTCATGCTGGCTGCGGGGCGGCTGCTGGGCCGCCTGCCCCGCACGGCGCGGCTGCTGGGCTGCCGGCGGGTGAGGAGCGGGGGCTCAGAGACGAGGGGGGTGGGGGG
>BDDC01001917.1:8480-18613 GCA_001662425.1 Chlamydomonas sphaeroides | reverse complement strand
GCGAGTGCCCCAGCTACTGGAGGATGCAGGAGGAGCTGCGAGAGCTGCGAGCCAGCTCATGGCCGCCGTGCGAGCCCACGCCGACCCTCCCGCTTGGCGCCGTCACCGTGGTGGCCTCCTCGCCGGCCGGCGGCCTGGAGAGCTGCCACGCCATGGTCACACGAGCCATCCACGCCACCCTGGCGCAGCACGGACTGGCGCCAGCTGTGGCTGAGCCCTGCACGGATTGGGTGACGCTGGCTGCCACCCAGCTAGAGGCAGAGCAGCACCAGCAACAGCACCGTAAGGAGTTGCGGTGCTCAGTCCAGAAGAGCAGCGGCCCCTACCTGGCTGTGCTGGACCTCGGCAAGCTGCTGACGCAGCCGGTCCAGGCCAACGCACGTCCCGCTGAGCCAGCAACAGGTGGGCCGGCCTCAGAGGACAACACGGAGCCCCGACACTGGCCCCGGACAACGGCCAGGCTCATCAACATCAACAACTGGTGTGAGGGTGAGGAGGTGCAGGCCGCCGTCATGGAGGCTGCCATGGCAGAGGCCGCCCCCATTTCGGCAATGCAGCTGGAGGGGCCGCACGATGACTGCCGCGTGGTGCTCACCAACCAGGTGCGGCGGTGCAGGGAGCTGTTCACAACGGTGGAGCAGCGGGCTGACACCACCGCCACCAATGCGCTCACTGCAAGGCAGGGGCGGTCAACACCAGCAGCAGCGGTCGTCACAGCCGGCGTCCCGGAGAGCTTCCAGCCCTGTGCACCAGCGCCCGACACCTTCCTGCCCTGCGCGCCGCGCAAGTCCGGCAGTGTGACACCGCCAGAGCAGACACTGCTGTCAGCCCTCGAGATGCTGGCGCACACAGGGCAGGTGTATAACTGGGATCAGCTGCTCCCTAGCATTCGCACCGGCATGGACTGTGCTGCAGTGCAGCACGCCACCGCACTGCAGGCCGTCGGGACGCCAGCCTCAGCAGGCACCTGCACCTTTCCCGCGTGCGTCACGGCAGTGCTGCCCACCACCACTGAACTGCCACCAACGCCCGCTGAGGCAGCAGCCACCGAGGGTGCCGCGCCGAGCTCCACAGGTGACGAGCCGTTCCTTCAGCTGCTGGGCCAGATGCGTGCCCTTAAGCTGCAGTCGCCGGAGGATGACGTCATGCTGCCGCCGCCACCCAGCTTCTTCTCAATCCTGACGGAGCCAGCCAACGCCGAGGACAACCCGGTGGCGTTTGCCATGCTGGGGGTGCAGCCGGTGCCAGTAGGCTTCAAGCCGACGCCTGCGCAGACGGACCTCGGGGCGTCGAGCAAACACATCGGACGACGTGCGCCGCAGCACCAGCGCCCGGCCGCCGTCAACATTGCCATCACTGTCACCATGTCCGGCGCCAACGCACCGCAAGCACTGAGCATTGCACATGATGCACTGGCTAGAGAGATGAACAAGGCCAAGAAGCAGCTGCCGCCGCCGCCACAGGCAACGGCCTGCGCAGCTGCGGAGGAGCAACCCGGCCCTAGTGCTACGGTTGCCATGGTGGAGGAGCTTCGTGTGTTGGCTGCCATGGAGGACCAGTCAGCCTTCTCAGACGGCTGGCCAACAGACCATCCCCAATGCCAAGGGCAGCCTGCAATCACTATCGCCACATGACAAGCTACACCTGCAAGTGGTGCTGCAGGAGCAGGCACGCATGCGGCACAACGTCCAGCGGCGGCTCATCGGCCTGGCGGCCGCACTGCATGGCTGCCCGCTGCCGCCGGATCTGGGCAGCGACACCGACAACGGGCAGTGCAACGGTGGCCCCAGCGGATGACCCAATCAAGGTGTTCTGCAGCAAGAATGGCATGCAATACGTGGTCGCCTGCGCACCCGGCGCAGGTGCAGGACTACACGGAGATGGACGCTCACCTGCACAACCGCCTCATTTGTGTCAACCCCTTGCTGCGCGCCTATCTGCTGGCACGTGTGAACATGTTCCACCTGCTGCTCTACGCTATGGTGCTGCTGACGCTGGGCAAGAAGCATCACTACTTCCACGTGCTGCATGACAATGGTGCCAACGTCAACCTGATCACTTGGGACGTGGTCAACGCGCTGGGCCTCAAGTACCGCCGCACCGATGTCAAGCTGATGATGGTGCTGGAGGGCAACGACGAGCCCCTGTACGAGCTGGATCCGATCGACATCAGGGTCACCATGCTGTTGGGCATGCCCCACAGCACCAGCTTCGTGCTCACAAAGACGCTCATCATGGTGCCCAACTCTGTCTTCCAGTTCGTGTTGGGCAACAAACAGACGCTGATGCTGATGGACTCACCCGGTGGACTATCGCTCAGTTTCACTACTTCCCCAACATCCTTGCTCACCCACATTGCCTCACCTCTATCCCCCTGACACCGGTGCTGATCAATGCCAGCAACAAGGCAGGGCTTGCTGCATTGTGTCATGTCCGGGCAGTTGTCAGCTGCTTCACCTCCTACACCTTGGTGCAGAAGCTGGGGGGGGAGTGCAACTGGCGGCCGCCCTGCAGCTCCAGCCTCTGCAACACCAGCTCCTGGGGAGACTGCTTTGGCATTGAGCCAGACAACAGACAGCCCCTGGGCGCGTACTGTCCGGCACTGGAGCTGCCACTATCAACACCCAAAGACAATGTGGCCGTACTGCCACCTCCCATCACTGAGGCCGAGAGGGAGACGGCAGGCAACTGACAGCACTTCACCTGTGTCGTGCACCTCACTGTCCCGGAGCCCGACACGGTGTCCGACACAGGTGCGGACCTCGACCTGCGAATCTACGAGACCCTGTCAAGCGACGACAAGGCCGAGTTCGTGTCCTGCACGTCCGACACGTGGTCGGATGATGCCAGTGATCGCCACCCAGCGGAGCGCACGGTGGCGAGCGGAGCGACAGCTCTGACGACTCGGACAGCGACGGAGGCTCTGAGGCCAGCAGCAACAGCTCAGGCGGTGGCGATGATGACCCAGATGGAGGGGACGATGCCGCACGTGACAGTGAGGACATGGAGGACGGAGACTGGACCGAGGAGGACAATGAGCGCCAGGAGACGCCATCAGACGACTCCTACGATTACAGTGATAATGCTATTGCCGACATGGCAGTGCCGGCCGGAGCGCCAGGCCCTGAAGGGCCCCTGTCGGTCATTGACATTGTGACCGAGAGGGTCAGCCTGCCGGCCCTGACCTGGACGTGCGACCCCATCACCCGGCTGCCATGCCGCCAGGAGATGGACGTGGACAAACCGCACCCTCCCGAGCTGCACCCAGGTGACGAGTTGGCCTACTTCCTCCACACGCACTGGTTGGCGGTCAGGCAGCGGCAGGAGCAGCGGCCTTTCAAAGGCGCCACAACAGAGGAGCATGGGGACGACTGGCTTTTTGACATCGTACGGCGGAGCCTAGCATGCTGCTCGGACAAGCAGTGGTGAGCGCTGCTGGTGCAGCACCAGGACTGGCTGCACCCACTCGAGATGTGCCTCCAGTCCTGGCGTGAGACGCCCACCCTGCACGGTATGGACGCGGCAGGACCGCGGCACTGGTTCTGACCGCTGCTCCTGTTTCAGGCCACTGCCAAGGAGGTGGCAGGCCCCAACTGGAAGCCGCCCCTGTGGCGGCTGCTCTTCACGTCCATCCTACAGGAGCTGGAGGCGCCGCCCATCCCCGAGTGGCAGTCGGGCTACCTGTGGCCGCCTGCGCCTACCGCAGGCCTCTGGGCCTGGCTCGGCACCATCGTGGGGCACTGGGGTGACGTGAACGCTCCAATCAGCGAGGTCCCGTTCAGATGCCTGCTTGGGTGGCTGGCACAGCTATGGCGAGCCAAGCTGACAGCACTGCTGGAGGTGCTGGTGCCTCACGACCACACGACGCACCAGGCCCTTTGGTTTGCTGCTCAAGTGTACCACCTGCTGTTGGAGACGTGCGACACGATGTGTCACAAGGTGGACACGCTGGCAGCGCACCCACCCCTGATGCGCCCGCTGCTGGTGCAGCAGGTGTGGGCGCACTTCACCAGCCGGATCTACGTGCTGCACAAGGTCGAGTGGGACTTCGGGGTCGCGCACCCGCCTAATGCCGGATGTGAAGAGGCCATCCTGTGGCTTGGTTACAGCCTGGAGTGCGTCACCAAGGGCTTCATCTTCGCCGGCAACGGTGTGCAGGCTGACGCCAGCTGCCTGTGGCTGGGCGGCCTGTGGGTGGTGGCCCGGTGCTCACCGGCACCACCTGACATCGTGGGTTCACTACCTCCCCTGCACCACAGGCTGCTGGACCGTGCGGCCCTGCTCGGAGTGGACATGCACGGCAACGGGTTGGGTGTCAACATCTTGCATGTTGCCACCATTGCAAGCACGGCATCTGGGCCACTGGACAACGCACGTGTGTAGCGGCACGCTCTCAACACCATGCGGGGCACTCCTACAGTGGACGCCACACAACTGCTGGAGGCTGTGTAATATCACAGCCTGCTGCAGCCCTTGCTGGCCCACATCCTGGTCCTGTATGTGGAGCATGTGCGTTGTATGCTGGAGCTCACGGGCAGCCTGAACCCGCCGCTGTGGCTGACAGCACCGTCCGTGGATGCGGGGGTGTTGCTCGTGACCGAGGGCAGCTGGACGATCGAGGACTGGAACTACGGTTGGGCGCCGTTCCACCACGCACTAGACACCCTGCAGTCAGTGCTGAGCACGCCCAGCGTGCACCTGAGGGGCACGGCCTGCCGTGCGGCCCACCCACGGAGGTGATGTCCATGATCGAAGCGTGGGCAGCTTGGGAGATGGCTGGTGTCACCGAGTGGCTGGCGAGCATCAGCCGCATGGACGCCAGCCCGGCCCTCCTGAACCTCCCGGTTACCATGCTGTTGGAGCAGGACTGGCTTCACTTCACTGGCACACTGCTACACCGTGCGGCGGGCAGGCCCCTGTCGCTGCTGGAGCAGGCGGTGCACCCAGTGGCCCAGCCAACGCTGCCAACGCACACCGACGGCTTCCAGGCTGCACCACAGCCAGAAGGAGTGCCGCTGCAGTACGTGTTCCCCTGGTGAGAGGCCTTGGTCTTTCCGTGCTGGCCCATGGGATGGCTGGCCGGCGTCATCTACGGCCCCCACCTGCATGCCGACATCCCCTTCGACGGTGCTCGCTGTGCCTGGCCGGCAGGCTGACCCTTGGCGCTCACCTTGCGCACCTACAGGCTGCTGGCGCAGCTGGTGCCCCGCCTCACCAAGCAGCTGGGGCTGGTTCACAGTCACCGCGCACACCTGCCGGTGGTCTGCACGACCGGCACGCAGTACTACAAGCTGGCCTATGGCTTTGAGGTGCTGGAGCTCTACTACGAGCGGCTGCTGGCATTGGTGGAGTCCACACCCACCCCGTTGATGCTTGGAGCCCGGTGGGCCCTATTGTACAAGGCCACCATGGATCTGGATCACCATGCAACACTCACGTGCTCCATCAAGCTAGCATGCTGCCTCAACACCAACATTGAGGCCCCGCCCAACTGGCTCAACCTGACACATGAGAGTCAGCCGGTCAGTCTGCAGATGGCGTGCCACCTGGCATCCACACTTGCAGCCATGCTCTGCCCACAATGCTGCCCTCCTGTCTGGGAGGAGGCTCTCACCCGGGCCCTCACGGAGCACAACACGCAGTGGCCGTGGTGCGATGAGCGGGGCCCGTCGCCTGGGAGCAGTGGGCCCGGCGGCAGAGGCCCGCCGCCCGGAGGCGGCGGCAGCCCGGCGCCCGGAGGCGACGGCCGCAGATTGCACGGCAGCTCCAGGCCGCTGCCCCTGCTCACCAAGATAGGTGTCCGGCATGCGTGCGACCCAAGGGCCGGGCCGGGCGAAGGCCCGTCCACCCCGCTGGCACTTCATCAGGGTGCGACATGCCACACCTTTGTCACAACGGTTGACCACCTGATGGTGCAGCTGGTCGGTGCAGTTGTCGGTGCAGCTGGTGCAGCTCACGGATCCCGAGGCGCTATGTTTTGAGCTGGCCGAGCACGGCCGGCGCACGGAGACACCCACGCTGATGCAGCAGGAGCTGCACAACCGTGCGGCCTTCTGTGATTACATCCTTGAGGAGACCCTGACCTTCAAGGGAGGTTCGACCCTGCAGCGTGGGGTACACTACTTGGGCGCCTACTACTGGGAGGTGGCAGACACCATCCAGGAGTGGGCGGCTGGCACCTCATCCGCCTGGCTGCAGCAGTGTGTGGTTGACCTCACCACCGTGTTTCATCAGAGCATGCCCCACGACACCGTTATTGCTGCCACTGACAGCACAGCGCTGTCCAAGCATTTGTGGCAGTGCCTGCTACATGACGACGAGCGGCTGGCACCGCGGTTCCAAGATGGCCCCATCAACCTGGACACACTCCCTGGCACACGCCATGCCATGCGACTGCTGAGCGAGCCGGGCTACGTGGTGCCCACCCTGGCCCAGCTCCGGGACACCACCCTGTGCCCCTACTTCAACCCACACACGGGGCATGACAGGGCCCAAGTGTGGCACACACACTATGAGCGGCATCAGTACCCACCACCGTTCACGCCCGGTGTGCTCGTTGGCTTCTGGCCGCGCAACACTGGGCACACGGACGCCTCCTTCATGGTGTTTCATCCTGGAGCCGCGGTCGGTGACTGGCTGGGCACTGTCCTGGTGCTGGTGTTGGAGCAGGTGCCATTGTACGACCACCAGCACCTGGCGGAGTTCCAGGTGTGGCTGCACTGGTGCGACGTGGTGTGGCATGACTGGGAAGCCATTGCCCTCCCGGGGGGCACCCTGGCCTGGCAGCTGCTGGAGCACCTGCTTCTGGCACTCACCGCCTTCCACAACCTCATTCGGGTGCTGGCCTCGGTCAACACCTTGTCCATCAGCGGTGCGGGCCTGGCCCGGACAGAAGGATGCTGGGACCTCAGCTGGCAGCTCACCCTCTTCATGACCTGCTGAGTGACAGCCAGGAGCGGCTGCAGCATAAGGGCTTCCCGGTGTTCCTTCCGCCGACCAAGCGGTATGACTCCATGTCCGGCAACAAGCAGATGTCGCAGCAGCAGCACGAGGAGAGGGCCGGCGGCTTTGTCTGGCGCACCATGCAGTGTGCCTGGAGGGCACTGGAGGGCCTGCAGTGTGTGGCAGACTACAGCATCCGTAGCTTCCACATCCCCTCAACGACACCCTACCAACCGCCAATGTACCCAGTGCGGTGTTGGGGGCTGCAGGAGCACCCCTCGTTCCAAGCTGAGCTCCGCGGTGAGGCGGGCCTGGCATGGCCCTGGGAGGCAGGCCTCATCACGCCGTTCACCCACTGCCAGATGCTGGTGCTCCTTACACAACCGGTGCAGCGGCTGGTGTCAGCCACACGCTCGTGTGCTGGGCCCTCCACCTGTACGTGCGCTATAAACGCCGCCGACAACAACATCATACGTGACCTCCAGTGGCTATCGCCTGCCGCTCAGGCCTTCTATCTGGATGCCATGGACAGGCTAGCCGAGTGCGCATGCACAGTTGTGGGATGCGTCCAGTCACGAGCGCACAGCCCACACTGGCTGCACTCCCCGGGGGCCGGTGTCAACGAGCGGGCCCGGCAGGTCCTCGACAGCCCACCGTCCCTGAAGCTGTTCGCCCACACCCACATCAAATCCCCACCGCCCACGGTGGAGGCGAGCTACACCTAGCATCGCGGCAGTTGAGGCAGTGCTGCAATGGGTTCACACGGACTGCACCATGCCGGAGCACGAGCAGCACACTAGTGCCCTAAACCTAAACCCTACTTCTGTTCCGTGAACCACACCTACAACGCGTGGATTGGTGGTTACACTGTGCAGGCGGCGCTGCAGTGCACCCGCCGGCTGCTGCGGGCAATGCATGCCTACAAACACGGCAACCGGCGCCAGCAGGATGGCCGGGGCCATGGCTTCACGCAGGTGGCTGCCCTGGCCCTGCGTGACATGGACGGCTGCACGGCTGAGACCTTCATGTGGCTGCATGTGCGGCTGCATGGAAACATGGGCCTCACGCGGCTCTCGGGAGGACTGGGCGTGGCCGCGGCCGCCAGGCGAGCCGCCGGAGCAGGCCCTGGACTACCTGTTGCACGTGGCAACATGGGCGGAGGAGCTGGTGCTGCAGCCCATGTGCATTCCCTACCGGCCTGATTACGTATGTGCATTCATGATGCATGCCGTGGCCCCTGCTGGAGCAACGGCCGCGGCAGCGGTGCAGGCTGGGTTTCGTGAGCACCCTCCACCGGGCTGCAACACAATTGTCGATGCCAAGCAATGGCTGCACTACTACTTCAAGGACCCCATGTGCCCCTGCAATGCATATGACCTGCACGTGGTGCTGTCGGAGCAGCGTGACATCTTCAAGCGTCAGCTGCAGCGGTTGGGTGACCCCAGCCAGGACGGCCCAGTTGCCGCCACCGCACGAGACATGCTCACCCTGCTCATGAGGTTCTACGGCCACCTGGCCCACATCGCCGGAGCGCTGCACCAGGGCACTACAGATGCGACATGCACCCCCATCCTCAACAGCTCGATGTCAGTGTGAACATGTCGCTGGACATCCTGGAGCTCAACATCCTGCACTGCTGGCCCGTGGGCCACAAGGGAGACACGATGGCTTGCTTCCTGATGGAGGTGTTCAAGTTCTGTCTCCCGCTGCTTGAGGACGAGCGTCTAGCAGTCGCAGCGGCGGCCGCGGCCACCGCGGCCGCTGCCCGGAGCCCGTCACAGGAGCAGCCGCCAGAGGGCATGACAACCCAGACGCAGGTGGCCCTCGATGACGCGGCGGTGGTGCAACCAGCTGAGACAACGGACGCCTTGGCAGCCGCCATCACCCTGGTGGGTGTGATGCTGGACTCGAGCTGCCCCTCGGTCCTGCCTGCACCTGTCGAGTCGCAGGCACAGCTCACGGCAGCCCCCACTCAGGCTGCTCCACCCGCTCTGCCGCTGGGGCTGCCCCATCGGTGCCTCCTCTGGTTCCTGGAGCGACAACAAGAGCCACCCAAGGGCTGGCTTGCTTGCCTCTGCGAGGTGCGCTACAACACCTATGAGGCGGAGATTGCCGCGCTGAAGCTGCACGCTGGCCGGGAAGTGGGCATCTTGCGGGTCGCAGCTGGCAGCATCGCTCATGTCGCCACCCACCTGGTGGAACTGCTGTCCGCCACGGTTGAGGGTGCAGCGCAGGCGGATGCCTTGGCACAGGCGGCCGTCACCCTGCCACAGTCCCTCCGGCAGACGGCTGCTGCAACGGCCCTCCTCCTCCGCAACGCGCCCTATGGCGGCGCCGCCTATGGCCCCCTTGCCACCATCAAGCACCTGCCAAAGGATGCCGCCAATGCATGGGCCTACCTGTGGCGTGTGTGCAAGGTTGCCTGGGAGCTGGGCGAGGCCAGCCTGGCGCAGGCTGGCCCCTCGCCGGCGGCGCCCCCAGCCGAGGTGCAGCCCGCCTCATCACCAGCACCCGACGGACGTGACACCAGTGCAGCCGGCGCAACGACCTCCAAAGTGACGCTGCCACCCAGCGGCACGCCCTGCCATACATGCAGCCCCAGCACTAACATGTCACGTGCAGCCGCCGTTTCGGCTGACAGGCTGGATGTGACGGCACTGGGACACTGGCTGACGGCGGGGCCCGAGGGCCTCACAGCGGTCGACTTCGTGCAGCTGCTGTGCGTGGGTGTGCAGCTGCGCTGCTGTTTCTTCCAGGACACCGTACAGCACATCATTGTGCTGCTGTACGCTGATGGGCTGCCGCCGCTGGCGCCAGTGCAGGAGCACAACACCGATGCCCGCAGCTTCCACGACGCCGCCAGGGCCGCGCTGCTGCGGTTCTGGGCCGAGGTGTTGGTGGTCTTGGACGCGCATGGGGCGGCCAGCGAGCTGGCACTGCCCGAGGCAGCGCTAGCACTGGCCAAGCTGGAGGCCGTGCTGGCAGTGCTGCAGGGCAACACGGAGGCCATCTACTACCAGATGCAGTCACAGTCGGGTGAGGCCGACACGCCACGCATGCCGCAGCCGCTGTGCCTGGGGCAGCAACCGTTGCTGTACCTTATGGCTGGCATGCGGGTGGTGCGGTGGGTGTATGACTACCAGGCGGCCGTGATGGATTGCCTGGCGGTGGGCATGCCCGCTGGCGCATGT
>BDDC01001916.1:0-18660 GCA_001662425.1 Chlamydomonas sphaeroides | reverse complement strand
CCGCGCTGGACGGCAGTGGCCCGCCCCCGCAAGCATCGGCCTCATGTGCGGGGCCGGGATGCGGTGGGCTGGTGCTACATGGCCAATGCAAGATGTTGCCATGAGCCAACTAGCTAGCTGCGGTGTTGTCGCCCCACGCGGCAGTGCGGTGTCGTGGCCCCACATGTCGCTTGCTGGCGCATCGCATAGCTGGCGTAAGGGTGCAACCCCATGCGTCGCTCGCTGGTTGAAGAAGGATGTGCCGAGATGTGTCATGGGTCCACGTGTGACGGTTGGTCGGTTGGCGGCCCGTGTGGAGGCGTCCGTTGCTTGGCCGGCTGCCGTGGCTATGAACAAATCAAGTATCGTACGCGTTGAGTGTTGCGTGATCCTCGTCCTCGGGCGTTCTTCAGGCGTGGTTGCTGGCCGCGACTGCCACCGTTATAGTGGCGGAGGGGTGGCTAGCAACGAGCCACTGCGTGGGAACGACCCAGTTTGAGGGGCCGAGGTGTGTGTAACCAGAGCCCGGTTGAATGCCCGTGTCTTAACACGGCTTAACGGTCTGCGCTCCCACCTAACTCGGGCGACTCGTGCGTACTACCACAGGAGCAGCCCCGCACAGCAGATTGGCGACATACGCGCGAACACATGTGGAGCTGGGCGTCCTTGTTGTGACCGCGCCCGCCTGTAAGGGCTGCGAGATACGCCGGGCCGCACCACTCGCACAGCCCGAGGCGTGGGCCAACATGGAAGAAGCGGAGGCGAGCGGCAGGCTGCTGCTTACCGCAGTAGCGGCCCACCGCATGGCCTGCGCTCCGTTCCTGCCGGCTGCTGGCGACCTGGCGCCCTGCCGGGTTCTGGCGTCCTGCCGGCTACTGGCGTCCCCATTGGGCGCCGAGCCATACCCTGTCCAGCAGCCCACTCCTTGTCCACTTCCGCTTCACGTGTGCACGCCGTTATGCCGAGCCCGGCTACTAAGCTTATTACAAGCCCGAACGAAGTCAAAGGAGGAATATCTGTAACCTGCGTAAACGTGAATTCATTGATATCTCCTGCGTAGTCTGGGATGAAAGGTGACGGCAGGCAGGCCACAAGGCCGAAGACAGGAGTGCGGCTGTGCAGCATACCTGAGCGCGGAACGGCACGTTATCCAGCCAACCATGTTTTGGGGGGTCCGTTGGCTGCTACTGGCGCGGGGCCATGACATCCCAGCCCAACCCAACGCAACGGGGACCGAACCTGTGGAATGGGGTTGGCGCGCAGCGACTTGGTCAGGCTACATGGCGCCAGCGGCCTGCCAGCCAGCTGCACCGCCTGCACCCGTGCGCCGTGGCTACCCCACCCCCCACGTCAACGCCCTGCTCTGCAGCCTCGCGGTATCAGCGGTGTCAGCTCGGCGCGTGCGGCTGGGTGCGAAGGGGGCCAGGACTTCCACGCTAGTTCTGCAGACATAGGGAGCATAGCGCTGCAGGGGTGGCCCCTGGCGGCCAACTGTGGACGGAAGTCCACCTGTGGACGGAAGTCCACCTGTGGACGGAAGTCCACCTGGTTTGGCGAGCCAACCGGCCATATATGCCGGATGAAGGCTCAACAAAAGATATGCGTCATCTAGGGACGAGAGCCGGCGTACAACGAGCCGCTGTTTCTCAGAGCAGGAGCACTTGGCTAACAGCACGCAGCTCACGCGACCAACATGCAGCACCTGCCAGCACCTGCTGGCCATCGGCTGCTGGGCGGGGCGCACTTGGCGGCGGCAGTGGGGCCAGCCTCAAGAACGTGTGCTCCGCATCCTGCCGGACACGCCTCCGCCGCGCCGCGCCGCGCATTTGGCCATGCCCAGGAGTCCGCCGCAGTCCGCCTCAGTCCGCCTCAGTCCGCCTCAGTCCGCCTCAGTCCGCCTCAAGCCACCTCAGTCCGCCACAATCACTGGGGTGCACGCAACTGGCGCAAGTCAAAGCCGGGAGCCTGCGCTCAGCTGCTGCGCGTCACGGGCACGCCAGTCGTCCGTGCGCATCCGCCGCGCCCTTGGCCGGCACGCTCCTCAATGGCCCGAGCGTCCTGCGTCCATCGCCAGATACCGTAACCCATGCGCACCCATCCAACGCATCACGAGCGAACCACGAATCCCTGATCCACCCCGCGCTTCCCGCCCGACTGCACAAGACCTCGCCACCAGTAGCAGGCCGTCTGCTCTCAAGCGGGCGCCGCCGCCGCCGCCGGCTGCTGCGCCGCCGGCGGCCTGCACTCGCCCCTGTGCCCCGCCCGCCAGTGGTCCCGCTGGCAGTCGGCGCTGCAGTAGCGCACACCCCGGCAGCCGCTGCACTTCTTGTTAGCCACAGCCGCCTCGCACGGGCCCTCCAAGCGGCAGCAGCCCGGGTTGTCGCACAGCCGCACCGCCGCCACCGCCGCCGCCAGGGACCCCCCCCTCCTCCGCCCAGGCCGAGTCGGCCCTGACCACCACGCCCTCCGGCCCCACCGCGCACTCCGCGCCGCTCGCCACCGCGCCCGTCTCCATCTCTTTTGCCAGCCGCTCGGCCCGGCGCCGGAAGGCGGCCGCACCGTCCCCTGCGGGGCTCTCCATCGCCGCCCTGCGCAGCTGCGCCAGCGGCATGCCCGTCCCGGGGTTGAAGCTGGGCAGCGCGGCGAGCAGCGGCTGCGCGTCCTCGGCCTCGTTGCCGTCGGCGCCTCCACGAAGCGCCGACCACACCCGGCGGCCGAAGGCCTCGTGCACCGCGTAGTGGAGGAGCGCCATGACCGGGCGGGCCGCGATGGGAGCCAGGGACGCGGAGAGCGGCACATCCATGCGCGGCATGTGCGCATTCAGCAGCGACCGCGGCAGCGCCGCCGCCAGCCGCCCGCCGGCCGCCAGCAGCGCCAGCGGAGCCGCCGCCGCCAGCTGCTCCGGCGGCAGGCACGCAAGCAAGCGGCGCAGGCAGGTGCAGGCCTGCGGGGTGGCGAGCAGCGCATGGAGTGGGTCGGGTTGTGGGCATGGCGTCTCATCCTGGCGTTGGTAAATGCAACCCTAAACCGTCAAGGTCTTGAGGTTTGTCATAATCCACGCACTGCACTTCGACCACACGTGCACACGGAGCTGGGCGTCATCCGTGCATGTGAAGAGCGTCAGTAGGCTCTCCATGTTCTCGTGTGTTTCACACACACACACACAAAACTCCAGAAGCACTTCATCGGGCGACATGAGTTCTGCTGCTTCGTCTGCTGCGTCGTCTGCTGTCAAGCTTAGCCACCGCCCATGCCAGGTCACCTGCGCATAGCAGTAGAAGGTCCGAAACAGGGCCCCCGACCAAAGCCGGGCACCAGCCGGCGCGCCGCCTTGGCCGCCGGCCCCACGCCACGCGGCCGCCAGCGCGTCCATCAGGGCCGTCAGCGCGGGCACCACCACACCCGCGCCACGCGCCAGCACCGCCCGCCGCCTCCGCCGCCGCGCCGCCGCCTCAGCGGCCACCGCCGCGACCGGCTTCAGCCGCGGCGACACCAGGACCTGCTCCGCGGCGGCCGACGCCAGCTCGAACCAGGACAGCGCCGCCAGCGCCGCGTCTTCCGTTGCCGCAGCCGCCGCGTCGCTCGGCACCCGAGCGGCGGCGCCGGCGGCGGCCGGCAGCGCCGCCGTTGCCTTGCCGCCTAGCACCCTGGCCGCCTTGGCCAGGGTCACCAGCAACCACAGCTCCCGGTCCGCCTCCCAGACCGGTCCCGCGCCGCCAGCCGGACCGTCCGCCGCGGCGCTGGCTGGCGACGGCAGCAGCGCGGACCTGAGGATGGCATGGGCCAGCAGCGACGGCAGCAGCACCTGGAGCAGCTCCTGGTTGATGTTGAGGGCGTTGTGGTTGACTCGGAACGATGGTCCGGGCTCGTCGTCTCCAAAGCCGCCACCGGCGGCGCTGTCCTCGGGCCCGCGCCGCACAGCCCCGCGCATCACGCCCTCCAGCGACCGCAGCAGGCCGGCCCGCAGCAGCTCCGCCGCGGCCGCGGAGCGGTCGGCCGCCGACAGTTCGCCCCAGACTGCGGGGTTGTGTAGGGCAGGGCAGGGCGGTGATGGGTGCGCTGAACGCTGTGTTGGGAGCGGCGCTAGCGGGGGTTTAGGGCCAAGGCGTGTGCCAGTGTGACGACGCGATGCAGCTGGCATGACTGGCGTCGAGGGACGTGCAAGCGGCTGCCTTGCGGACGGCCGCCATGCGCGTGTGCTCTGCGTGCGCTGCCGAAGCCATGCCCCACACCACACGCCGGCGGGCCGGCCTCAAGCCCTCAACCCAACCCACAGCTGCTGAGCGCGCAGCCGGGCCATCCAAGACCGCGGCCTTGACCTCCGGCGCCTCACTGGTGCATAGGAGGCCGAAGCCGGAGTTCAGCACGGCCATCGCCCAGTCCTCCGGCCCCTCGGCACCGGCGACGCCGGCCCGCAGCTCCGGCACCGTGGCCGCCAGCGCCCAGGCCTCGAACCGGAACAGCGCCAGGCGCACGGCGGCCTGCTCATCCCGCGGCGCGCGCCCCGCGGCCAGCAGCGCCGTCCGCAATGCCACGCCCATGCTCTGATACACCTGCGGTGGACGTCAGGAGCAGCAGGGTTGCGCTCCTGCACCGTGTGGTTGCTTACCGCATGCCGAGCTGCGGCTACGGCCATCGTGCGCACCGGTAGCGGGCCGTGCCCTAGTACGCCCTGCGCAATGCGCATGGGCACTGCAAACACCTGCCGGCTGCGTGCTTCCCGCACCCAAGCACCCAAGCACCCAAGCACACGGCCCCGGCGGAGAGCCTGTGTGAGCCTTCGGCCCTTCTCGGATGGAGGGCGCCGCTACCTTGGGCCGAGCATTCCTGAACGCGCCTGAAACGAAGTCGCCACCGTGGACCAGGAACGCAGACGTACATGGCCCTGGCCCCTTGGCGCTGCTGGGCTACGGCCGCCTGCCTCAGGTGTCACACCTACTCTTCCACTCGGTGGCTGTTGAAGTAACACAGAGTCGGCCACTGCGCATACCGGACCCTTGGAGCTTCATGTAGCACTAGCTTCATACAGCACCACATAGTTACACATAGGAGCGCGACAAAACTCGCGCCCACCTGCTTGGAAGCCGGCGTGCCCGCACACGCCCGGTTGCTCTCCTCGTTATACTCTCCTTGCCGGCCCTGGCCGCGCCGCAGCCGCGCCAACGCCTCCACACACGCCACCGCCGCGGCCGCCACCTGCGCCGGTGGCGGCGCGTGCGGCAGCGGCTGGCCCTGCCGCTGCTGCTGCATCGCAAACAGCCAGGTGCGGAAGGCCGCGGCCAGGCCGTGCCGACGTAACTGCTGCACGTTGGCCGGTGAAGTGACCGGGAAGCTGGAGAGAAGCCAGGGGCCTGGCGCCGCCGCCGGCTGCTCCAGCGGCGGCAAGCAGCCGTCGAGCAGCAGGCGGTCCACCAGCAGCCGCAGCAGGCGCTGGAGCTGGGGGCCCGACAGCAGCGCCCGCACCCCGGCCGGCAGCGCGAAAGAGCGCTCCTCTGGCGGCGTCTCCGCCAGCGCGAATATGAGCTGGGAGGTGGTGCCGGCGGAAAGCCACAACCGCAACTCCAGCTGTGGGGCGGGGACAGAAGACCGAAGGGCGGAGGGCGAAGCGCGTGCGTCGGAAGAGGCACCATCGGCCGGGGTGCGTCAGCGGCCCCAGCACACACCCGTCGTATGGAGCGGGGCCTGCCATCCGGCTGGTACGTCGCGGCCGCAGGAGCTGGCACGCTACGCCAACCCTGTTCTCATGAGCCCGTGGCGGTTGAGCCAGTGGCACCCACAGCGCGCCCTTTCAAGGCACCCACAGCGCGCCCTTTCATGGCACCCACAGCGCGCCCTTGCGGGCCGCGGTTGTGCCCGTGGCGGTCGAGCCCGTGGCGATTGAGCCCGTGGCGGTTGAGCCCGTGGCGGTTGAGCCCGTGGCGGTTGAGCCCGTAGCGGTTGTGCCCGTGGCGGTTGTGCCCGTGGCGGTTGAGCCAGTGCCGCGTGACCCGATTGCGCGCTGCGCCCGCCGGGATAAGCCCGCCCAACCTCCTGCCCGCAGCCACGCCCGGGCCGCATACCTCGCTCCTCATATGCGCGAGGGCGGCGGCGTCTTGGATGCCGTCCGGCCCGGCACCTCCGCCGGCCGTGGCCTGAGGCGGCGGCGGCAAGCTGACCAAAGTGCCACACACCTTCTGCGGTGTTAGGGTTGGGCGGTCGGGCGGTCGGCAGGAGGAGGCGGGGGGCAGCAAGAGCAGGATTGGGTGGGGGACCTGCGGGGCGCCTGCGCGTATCCGGTACTGTGGCGCCCCGTGGGTCGCTCACGGCGCCGGCGTACCTCGAGCAGTCCGCTGTCCCGCAGTGCCTCCGCCAGCTCGCGACGTCCGCGGGAGCCGCCGCCGCCGCGGCCGCGGCCTGCCCCATCCCGCCCGCCGTCGGGCTGCCAGGCCGGCACATGGGCGGACCAGGCGGCGGCGGCCTCCAGCCGGCTGGGGCCGCCGCAGGCAAACGCGGATGGCGTGGCAGCTGCGTTCAGGTTGCTGGTTAGGACGCTGAGCAGCGCCAGCGGCGCGCCTAGCTGCACGCGGAGCGTCTCGATGCGGAGTGAGCCGAGGGCGGGCAGGTTGCCGGAGAGCGCGCGGTCTCGGAGGGCGGCCAGCAGGCGGCCGGCGGCGGCGAGCAGCCGGGGGCTGGTGAGCTGCTGCAGCGCCGAGTTGAGAGCGGTCACAGCGGCTGGCGGCGAGGTTGATGGCTGCGGCGCGCGGCCGAAGTGGCCGGCGAGGAGGCCGCCGGCGACGCAGCCGACCGCGGCGGTGATGGCGCTGCAGCTCTCGGCGACGTTGGAGCCGGTGGCGGCGAGGGCGTCGCCGAGGGCCTGGACCCGAGGATCATAAGCGGGGCTTCCGGCGAGGCCCTCCAACCGGTCCGCAATGCGCTTTGCAGTCCGAGCGCTGATTCTGACTGCAGCGCCGCCTGCGTCCACTCCAGAGCAGTGACCGCGTCCTGCCGCGACAAGCGCTGCGGCAGACCTGTTGCCATGGCGTCGCGCATTAGAGCCGGAAACCTGGCTTTGATCGCATCGTGCGCGTATTGCACCTCATTAAATTGCGCCTCGCAAACCGTGTCATTGGTCGGCTGCGCGTGTACCAGCTGGTGCACGGCCGCATTGAAGTCGCGCAAGCACTGCGCCAGGGCGTCTGTCATGGCTGCCCCCTACGCGTGCGACGTCACATGTATGCGTTCACACAGCAGAGTTATACTCTCCGTGCGCCGTGGGTCTGCGACGATACCAGTACGGCGACACGTAGGGTCGGGTTCGGGCAGCTGGATACGCTGTATGACAGCATGCCACCCAATGCGTGCCGGTGACATTCCCCCTCAGTCCATCATAAGTGGCAATACGTGCGCAGAGCAGACGGAGGCGGGGCGGGAGGGAAGGCCGGGCGCCCTGACGTCCAGCCCAACACCCAACGCAGCCCACGCCATCCTGCGCCGGCCTCTCGCGTGGCAAGCTACCGAACGTATGTCTCGCCGCCCAAGCCTAACCCCAATCCCCGCAGCTCGCAGCCTTGGCACATGCAACAGCAACCGCACATGCACACGCGTGCACACGGCCGCGGCCGCTACAGGGCACGCTCCACGTGCCGGGTGTCACGCAGCCAGGCGCAGGGGCCCCGGCGGGCAACCCCGCCCAGGGGGCGGCGTCACAGGCTTGCAGGCCGTGCCAAGAGCGCTGCAAGCCACAACACGCCACCACCACGAGCAACAACACCCGTCCCAGCTCAAGCTGCGACCAGCACGCAGGGTCGTCGCGCGGGCCCTCAACCGCCGGCTGCGGCGCCTCGTAACCCCAGTAACCCCACTTGTCAACTACCCGCAGGCCGTCGATAGTACCCACATAATGGTGTGCTGCACTCCCGTAGTCGTGCGTATCTGCTGGCCCATCAAGGAGCCAGCAGCGCGCCGTCACGAGCAAGAAGAGCCCCCAGCCACCGCCCTATGGTACAGCACGCAAGCCGCGCGCACCCACGTCCGCTCCCAGCCTCCCGCCCATGCGAGCGCCTCTGGTACCCTGCGGCCCCCACGCAGCCACACTGTCCCGGCCAGCAACCCCTCAGCCGCCAGCGGCAACGCAGTCATGCGGCCAGTCATGGGCCCGCCACCCCGGCCTTCCCGTGCGTCACCCCTCGGCAGACGGTCGCAGGTTGTCTGCTGCTGCGACCCTGCTGCTGCGACCCTGGTTTGCTGCGGTCGCGGCGCACGGCCGAGCGCCGATGCCGCTTTACCAAGAAGCGAACAGACAACCTCAGCGCCCGAGCAGGCCAGCCCGCAGCCCCGTTGACGCTGCAGCGCGTCACGCCCCGCACCCCCTGCTGCCGCAGTCTCAAGCTCGTCGGCAGCGAGCGCTCGCTCAAGCCACACCCCCTGCCGCTGCAACCCCGCACCCCCTGCCGCTGCAACCCCGCACGCCCTGCCGCTGCAACCCCGCACCCCCTGCCACTGCAACCTGCTGCACCCCCATGTGAGCACCGCTGCCCGCCGCCGCCCGGGTGGGCCCCAGCCTGCGCCAGGCCCCTTGCCGCAGCGCGCCACCGCTGCCCGCCGCCGCCATAGCGCGGCACGGAGACCCCGCCCGGGCCTTGCGCGCCCCTTGCGCGCCGTCCACCCAGCGCACTGCAACCCAGAGAAAGCACGGCCTCATCCGTTTCGTGGAGCCTAAGGACACGCGCACGTCACGCAGCGACGTCACCGCCCGCCCCTCTCCCTCCCATCACCCCAGTACGGCACCCGCCGCCAGCATCGTACAGTGCGACTTCCGCCCGTCAGGCCACTTGGGCTCATGGCCAGACGGTTACTGGTTGAGAACCCCGTCAGCACCCATCAGTAGCGGATCGTGTCAAACACAGCGGTGGCGCCCCCGCCCACCACCGCCGCCAGCTGCCGCGGCAGGCACCGGAACCGCGGGTCGGCCAGCTGGCAGTCCAGCCAGGCCAGCAGCGGCCTGCGTGCGGGTGGGCGGGGTGGCGGGGGTGAGTGTGGCTGGAGAGGAGCGCGGGCCTGCCATGCCGAAGCTCCGGAGGACGTACGGTATGCGCGAAAAGGCAGGCACGACGTGCGGCCGGCTGACGCCCCAACCCCAGGCCCAGCCCCACCAATCCCACCGGCTGCGCCCCACCTGTACGCGGCCTGCTTGCGGCCCAGCACCCGGCGGAAGGCCACCAGGCCCAGCCAGCTGGCGGGCGGCGGCAGCAGGGTGGGGACGGCAGCAGCAGGGCACAGCGAGGGAGGCGGCTGTGAGCGGGCCAGGCCACAACCCCCTGGTTGCGGGACTGCCGCTCAGGCAGCCCCCCCGGGCGCGGCAGCCCCCCCGGGCGCGGCAGCCCCCCCGGGCGCGCTGCACCCCAGTCCGCCCATCGCCCCATCGCCCCATGTCCATGATGCCCCCGCTCACCGCACGTGGCAGGCCGACACCTCGCAGCGGCAGGCCCCGAACGCGCCCGCCCGCCTGGCCGCCGCCTGCCTGCCCGCTCGCGCCTGCACCAGGTTTGCCATGTAGGCCAGGCAGGAGGCCAGCGAGCCCGCCAGCAGGCGGGCGTCGGAGGAGGGGCGGCGGGGCAGGCAGCGGGCGTACCAGTGCAGCTTGAGCGCCGCCAGCAGGAAGGACTGCGAGGAGGGGTGCGGGAGGCAGGGAGGGCGGGGGGGGGGAGAGGGGAGGGGAGGGGCACGTAGAGCGTGTGTTCAAATGTTAAGTAGAACAGAACGTGTGGGTGTTGCGTGTGTGGGGATTCGCGCGTGTGGGTGCACGTGGACGACCAGGGCAGGCGCTAGGCGACCAGGTTGCAGGCGCTGTGTGGGCGCTGCCGGGGGTGGGGGAGCACAGCGCCAGCATCGCCCCTGGCCCCAAGGCCGCCGTGGGGCGCCGCCGCTCGCAAGAGCGCTCGTACGCACCTGGAATATGTTGATGCGCACGGTGGTGGGCGAGTTGATGGAGCCGTCCAGCAGCAGCGCGTGGACCTAGGGGCGAGGCAGCGGGGGCCGGGGAGGAGGGGAGGCGCATTTGGGGAGCGGGAGAGCCGGGGACGGCGCAGCGGGCAGGGCCCCGGCGGAAGCTGCTGCCCTGCGACCGACCTCACGGAACTGGGGTGCAGCGGCTCCGGCGGACATGTGCCCTCGCGGGCGAGGAGGCACGCGGCGCTGTCCCTGCCTTCCCTGCCCTCCCTGCCCTGCCCTGCCTCCCCTGCCCTGCCCTGCCGCGGGCTGCGCACCTTGGGCCTCAGGTACTGGCACAGCTTGACAGCCAGCTGGCGGCCTGTGGGGCGGGGTGGTTGGGTGGGGGCGGGAACTGGTTGGGTTCGTGTGGTTGGGGAAGATGGCATGGGTTGTGGCGAGTAGGAAGGCGGTTGGAGGCTGGGCAAGCTGCCTGGGCACACCCGCGTCAGCTGGCGGCGTCCTGCTGCGCACCCCCGGCCCCGGCCCCACTCCCGGCCCCGGCCCCGGCCCCCCAACCCGCCCCACCCGGCCGTGCGTCCGTGGGCACGCCCATGGTGGTGCGGATGTGCAGCCCCGCGTAGCGGCTGTAGTCGGCACGGACCTGGGGGCGAGCGGGTGGGGCGGGGTCGGGGGTTGGCGGGGGAGGGGGAGGAAAGGGCGGCGGCAAGGAGGTGAGCGCGCTGAGGCTCCAGCCCGCAGGGGTCACAGGACGGAAAGCGGCGCCATCCGGTTTCCTGGTTGTCGCCTGTCTTGCTCACGGTGTCGCGCCCCCATCCATCCTCAGCGCAGGCGATGCTGCGCTGGGTCACGCGGCTGGCGCCCCACACCCCTGGCGCCCCACACCGCTGGCGACACCGCCACACGCGCTGCCCTCGCTGTTGCGGCCTCGTCGCGCAAGCACTCACCTCCAGCGTGGATGCGGACAGCAGCAGGCCGCACCATCTGCGGGGAGGGGAGGGCAGGGCAGGGCAGGAGGCACCGCGAGGGAGGGGAGGGGAGCGAGGCGGGCGCGAGGTCGGGGTGGGGCGGGGCCCGATGCAAGGCAGGCGCGTGCGGGGGCCCTCGCAAGCGCCCCTCCCAGGCTGCCCCTCCGCACACAGGGGCTCTCTGTGCCGCGTGTGGGACCCTGCCCTGGGACCCTGTGGGACCCTGCCCTGCATCCTACGCAACACTGCGACACCCCACACTGCACCGCTCCTCACCGCACGTAGCGCTGCCCGTCCGGAGACTGCCACAGGTTGACGCCCGGCGCCACACCGCCTGGGCTGGGGCCCCCGCCGCCGCCGGCTGCAGCTGCGCCAGCGTGCCCGCCGTGGCCGCCCGGGCCCGAGCCGCCCGCCTCGGCCCCTCGGGCATGCCCCTCCGCCTGCCCTCCCACCCCGCCGGGCAGCTCCGCCAGCCCCGCCAGCTGGGTCTTGCCCGGGTTGACGCGGCAGCCGTAGTCGGACTGGCGAGGGAGGGGAAGGCAGGAGGGGGCGGCGGCGGAAGATGAGGACCGCGCCTCCGGCTTGGCACATGTTGCTGCGGCCCGGCGGGAGGAGCGCCCAACAGTGGTCCCTCGCGGTTGAATCCAGCAGGCCCGCAGCCTTCCACGCCCTCTGCGTCCGCAGCCACCGCAGCCGGGGGCGGGCGCACCTCGAAGCCCTCCCGCATGCGGCGAGCCACCGCCTCGGCGGCGGCCCTGCGCGGTGGGAGGGCCGGGAGGGGGCTGGGCTGGCAGGTGGAGACGCCGCTACGAGGGGCTTTCCACACAGGGTGACACAGACGTATTCCGGCCCGTTCCCAAGAAGATGTTCCTTGGCTTCGTTCGTGATGACCGTGGCGGCCTTTCCTTGGAGTGGCCCAGCTCTTTCGGTTCTTACGGTGCACCAGTTCATGTCATCTGTATGACATGTGACATGACATGTGCGTGGTGTGTAGTGCACCGGTATGCGCACCTGGAGTTAGTGATGAGCAAGAAGTCGTCCACTAGCCGCATCAGCAGCGAGCTGGGCCGCAGCGGAGGGCACGGGGGGGCAGCGGCCGCCGCCGGCCCCGGCTCAGCGGGCCCCTCAGGGGCCGGGGCAGGCGGCTGGGGCTGAGGCCCAGCGTCCGCCCGCTGCTGGCGCCGCTGGCGCCGCCACTGCTCGCGCCTGCCTGCGCGGCGCCGCCGGCGCGCGGCGCCGCCGCGCTCGCCGCCGCCGTCGACGTCCATGGCGCCGGCGCCGCCCTGCCCGCCGCCGTCACCGCCATCAGGGCCGCCGCGCTGCTGCAGCGTCAGCGCTGCGGCCATGCTGCCTGGCGCCGCTGCTGCTGTTGCGGCAGCCTCGTCCACGGCCTCGGCCACGGCGCCTAGGGCCGCAGCTGCGCCCATGTGAGGGTCGGCGACAGCGCTGCAGCGTGCTCCTCCGCCAGCCTCCCGCATGACCTCATCCGCCGCTGCCGCTGCCGCCCCGCCGACACCGCCCATCCCGTCACCCGCCATACCACCCGCAGCTGCGCCGAGCAGCCCCGCCGCCGCCGCTGCGGCGCCGCCGGCGGCGGCCGCTGCCGTCGGCGTCTCACCCACGGCCGGCGCCGCGGCGGCGGCGGCACCACCAGTCGGCCGCCCCACCCGCCAAACGTCCTCATCGCTGCACCAAAGGCCGGACTCGCTGCGGACTGGACCACCGCCGCCGCCGCCGGCACTGAAGCCAGGGCCCAGGACTGATGGTGGCCCTGCGCCTAGGGCTGGGCCCAGAAGCAGGGTGGCGGCGGCGGTGGTGGGCGCCGGCGTGTGCGCCAGGCGCGCTGGCAGCGGCAGCACCAGGGGCTGGATGGGCGGCAGCGTAGCAGCGGGCGAGGGCGAGGGCGCCGGCAGGGGGCTGAATGGCTGTGTGGGAGGGCACGGCTCGGGCCACGAAGGCGGCCGCGGTGGCGGCTGCACGGCCTGCGTTGCCGGCAGCTGCGGGGGCGCCGCCGCCGGGGCCTCCAGCTGCTCGGCGGCCGGCTGCGTGGCCAGCAGGGCGGCCGTCGCCGGTAGGGCTGCCAGGGCGGGCCATGCCGGGAGGAGCGGCAGCGCCTGAGTCGGCGGGCAGATGATGGGCGCCACCGCCACTGCCGCTGGCCCGGCCAGCCCCGCCGCAGCGTGGACGCGGCACGCCGTCGCCGCCGCTGGCCCAAGCGCAGGAAGCGTAGACAGGGCCCCGACGGCGGGCGCCAGGGGCTGGGTGGCGGGCAGCGGCGGCGGCCCCGGCAGCCACCGCTGCGGCGGCGGTGCGGGCGGCGGCGGGCCGCGGGACGCCGGCGCGGCGCGCAAGACGAGGGCGGTCGGGGCTGACGCCGCCGCCGCCGCCGCCGTCGGCAGCAGCAGCAGCAGCTGGGTGGCTGCGGTCGGAGGCTGCCGCTCGTCACCCAGCTCGGGCTGCTGGGGCAGGTGCTGCTGAGGGAGCGGCTGGGGCAGGGGCTGTGTGGGCAGCACATGCGCGGCCTCCAACTCCTGCCCGCACGCCACCGGGTCCGCGTCCATAGGCACGGGCCCCACCCCGGCGGCGGCGTCCTGCCGGACAACACGCAGCCGCCGCCGGCCAGCCGCCGCCGCCGGCGCCGGGCCCGCTCGCGGCGGCTGCTCTGGCGGCAGGGGCTGCGTCGGCGGCAGCCGCAGCGGCGAGGCCGGCGCCCCGAGCGCGCCCCACGGACTGTCCCCCAGGCCGAGCCCACCCGCTGCTCCTGCCACCGCCACTGCCGCCACCGGCGTGCCGAGGGGAGCCGGTGCCACGGCGGCTGGCCCTGCCGCGGCTGCATGAGAGCCGCTGCAGCCGCTGCCTGCCACCACCCCTGCCGCCGCCGCTGCGAGGGGAGCTGCGGCCGCATGCTGCGGGCCGTGGCGGCCACTGCCGCCGCCGCCGCCAGCAACGCCGGACGAAGCCGCAGCCCCCGCCTGCTGCCGCCCAGCCGCCTGTGCGCCCAGCGGCTGTTCGGGCGGCGACCCCGCCAGGCTGAGCTGCAGGTCCGGTGGCGAGCCGTCGTCATCCGACGGCGGCTCCGCCGGTGGGCGCGCGACTGGCGCGGCGCCGGCGCCACGCTGCTGCAGGCCCAGAAGCGGCGCCGCCAGCGGCGCCGCGGCGTCGTAAGCCGGCGGCGGCGGCAGCTGCTGCTGGCTGCGTGCGGCGCTGGGGCTGCGGTGCGGCCGTGCGGGGCCGTGCGCCAGCGCCCGAGCGCGGGCGGGGCTGTCGGGCGGGGGCGGCGGTGCCGCGCCGCCGCTGCGGCCCTGGCTGCCGCTACTGGACCCCGGCGCCGGCCCGGACCCAGCCAGCGGAGGGCGTCCCCCTGAGGCTGGGCCTGCAGCGGAAGCGGCCGCAACCGACGGCGGCGCAAGCTGCGCGGCCGTGCCGAGGGCGCCGGACCCTCCGGCGCCGCCGGCAGAGCCGCGGCCGCCGGACGCCTCCGCGCTGTCTCCTAGCGGTGGAGGCAGCTGCAGGCCTGCTGATGCAATCAGCGTCACCGCCGCCGTGTCGGCTGCTGCCTCGCACTCGCCGGCGGCCGCTCGGGCTGGTGTCTGCGCTTCCGCCTGCCGTTGCGACAGCAGCGCGTCCTCGCGGCACGCCCTCGCGCCACGTGCAGCAGCAGCAGCCGCCAGCACCTCGCCTGCTTGCGACCCCGCCAGCGGCTGTGTGTCCTGCGGCGCTAGCAGCTGCCGGCCGCTCGGCTGCTGCTGCTGGCTCGGCTCCTGGCTCGGCTGTTGGCTCGGCGGCTGGCTAGGCTGGCTAGGATGCTTTTGCTGCTGCTGCTGCTGCGCCGGCGGCTGCCAGGCCCATGCCGCCGCCTGCGAGCCCCGGAGACCTAGCAGGGGCTGCTGCCACTCGGGCTGCAGCTGCTGCGAGCCCGGCGGCATCCAGGCCCAGGCCAGCGGCGTCTCCATCACCATCGCCACCGACTCGGCGACCGCTGCCGGCACCGAAGCCTCGGCGGCGCAGCCGGAGGCGGACAGCAGCCCGCCGCCCGCGGGCCCCGGCACTTGAGCTCGGGCTGCGCCAGCGCCGGTGCTGAGGCCAGGGCGCAGGCCCTGGCCTGGGTCGGGCGCGGCAGCAGCCTGCAGCGGCGGCGGCGCCAGGCTGCCGGCGGCTGTGCCGGGCGGTGGCGGAAGCAGCGCGCTCGGCGGCCGCTGGGCTTGGGAGTGCGCCGGCGGCTGCGACTGGGACGCCGCCTGGCTGGCCCCCGCCGCCAGCGGGCAAGGCCGTAGCGGTGTCACGCCAGCGGCGACGGCGGCGTGACCCAGCCCGGCCAGAGCCACAGGAAACCGCCGGCCCCGCGCGCCCGCCGGCGCCGACGCCACCACCGAGGCCCCGCTCCCAGGCGGCTGCGGGGCCCCGGCCCCCGCGGCAGCGAGGCCGGGTGCGGCCGGCGCTGCGGCCGGGCGCCTGCCACCGGCTGCTGCGGTCGCCGCCTCGGCCCTCGCACTCAAGTCCGTGTCCGGTGTCGGGACAGCCACGCCGGGTGCCTGAACCGGCGTCGCACCGGCGAAGGCGGGCGCGGCAGCACAGCCTGCAGCCAGCGGCGTGCCTCCTCCGGCCGTAGCCGCAGCCAACGGCGTGCCTCCTCCGGCCGCAGCCGCAGCCAGCGGCGTGCCTCCTTCGGCCGTAGCCGCAGCCAGCGGCGTGGTTGCTCCGGCCGCAGCCGCAGCCAGCTGTGCCCCAAGCCCCTCCGGTGCCGACGGGGCTGCATCCGCTGCCTCTGCCGGCGCCAGCGCAGGCCCGGCAGCCACATCACCGCCACCCGTGGCCGTGCCGGCCACGGCCGCTGGAGAGTCTCCGCCGGCTCCGCCCGCAGCTGTGGACTTTGCCCCCGACCCTGGCTGAGCCTTGGGGCCGGAGCCCGGGTTGGGCGTGGTCGCGAGGCCGGCGCTGAAGGCGGCCGCCAGCGCTGTCAGGCCAGCTGTGCCCCCGCTGCCGCTGCCGCTGCTGCCGCCGAGAGTGGCGGTAGCCGTGGCGGCGGCGCTGAATGCGGCGGCTAGTGCCGTCAGGCCGCCTCCGCTGCCTCCGCTGCCGCCGGCCGACGGCGCAGCGGCGGCGAGCACGGCTCCGCCGGCGGCAGGCACCGGTGCGGCGACGTGCGCCTGCCCAGGCTGCGGCCTCGCCGGCGGCTGCGGACCGGTCGCTGGTGGGCGCTGGCCTGCGCCCTGCGGCGCCGGCGCCGGCTCCGCAGCAGCAGCGCCGCTGGGCCCCGCGCCATCCGCCGCCGCTTCGTCCCCCGCCGGCCTGTGCTGCCGCCGCGAGGGCCGGCTCTTGCGTCCGCCTCGCCGCCCCCGTCCTCTCCGGTGCGCTGCCGCCCCCGCGGTAGCCGCGCCCTCGTCCTGGCCCTGGCCCTGGCCCTGGCCCTGCGCCGCGGGCGGCCCCTGCTGCTGCTGCTGCGGCCCGGGTGCCGGCCCAGGCGCGCCCGGCGGCGGCGCCAGGCCGGGCAGCAGCGGCAGCAGGTGGGTGCGCTCCAGGGAGGCCATGTAGAGGGAGCACAGCAGCGTGGAGGTGACGGCGCCCTGGGGGCAGTGGGGCCAGGTGGGAGGCCAGGTGGGAGGCCAGGTGGGAGGCCAGGTGGGGGCCAGCGGCGGCAGGGCCAAAGGTGGCTCCCGTGCACCCCTCTCTGACAGCCCCCTCCCCACCGAGCCCTCCCCAAGCTCCTGCTCTCTCCCACAAGGCCGATGCCCACGGCATCCATTCTCCAGCCACCCACCTGCCTGACGCTCGGCGCCCTTTCCCATTCTCCCTTCCCATCGTCCCCTTCCCATCCTCCCCTCTCATGCTGCCCCTCTCACTCTCCCCTCCCTCCCACCCCCACCCCACCTGGCTGATGCCCACCGCCTGGCGGTACCAGCTGCCGCCCAGCCGCATCACGTTGGCCGCCACCGCAGCCCGCAGCAGGCCCAGCGCCTCGGAGCGCGGCAGCGGCCGCAGCACGTGCAGCTGGGAAGTTGGCAGGGAGGCAGGGGGGCAGGGGGGCAGGGGGGCAGGCGGGCAGGCGGGCAGGGAGAGAAGGGCGATGGCAAGGGCAGGGTGAGGTTGAGGTTGAGTTTGAGTTTGAGTTTGAGGTTGAGTTTGAGGTTGAGTTTGAGTTTGAGGTTGAGGTTGAGGGTGAGGTTGAGGGTGAGGGTGAGGGTGAGGAGAGAGAAAACACGGCCGGGGATGAGTGAGGGCGGGCGCAGCGTGTGGAGCTGCGGGGGGCCGGGAGGGAAAGCAGAAGGGGAGGGACGTTTGGTTGCGGGAAGGGAGCGCCGACGGCCGCCCCCACCTTGTCTACGAAGACGGTGCTGAAGGCGTCGCACCGGTGCACCGCCAGCCAGGCGGGCAGCCCGGGCCATGGGCCGGGCCCCGGCCCCGGCACCGCGGCGTGGCAGGGCCGCGAGCGCACGCCGTGCAGCCCCACGCTGGGGGTCACCTCGCCTGGGGGTTTGGGTAAGGGTTGGGTTGGGCGGAGTGCGAGGAGAGGAGGCGGAAAGGGGTCCCATGAGGAGGGGGGCACGGCGGCAAGAAGGGGCGGCGACGTAGGGCGTGCGGTGTGCTGGGCCGTTTGGAGGGCGTGGAGCTCATGCAGCAGTGCAAAACCCCTCTCGCCCACCCCGCTCTCGCCCGCCGGCCCACGAACCCTAGCCGCCCAAGGCACGGACCCGACCTTGCAGCCACCCCTCCCCGGCCCCACCCGCGCGTATGAGGCGGTACTCGGGTGCGTCCATGACGCCCTCCGCCAGCGCCATCAGCCGGGCGTGGTCCAGCGAGTCAAAGGCGCGGGAGATGTCCGCAGCCACCATGAAGAGCGGCGGGAGAGGAGCGGCACGAGGGGCAGCGGGGCCGAGCGGCGCCGTGGCGGCGGCGGCAGCGGCTCCGGAGGCGTCGGGACGCCGGCGCGAAAACGCGGCGCGGCGCGGCGCGGCGCCGCCAGAGCCGGGGCTGTGCGGGTGCAGCGAGCGAGCAAAGAGGCCGGGCCGTGGCTGGCCCGGCCCCGACGCGCGCGCGTGGCCGGGCGGCGGTCGCGGCGCAGGTGGCAGTCCCTGCCGCTGCGCCGGCCGCCGCTCGGCCTCCGGGCACGCGGCGGCCGCCGCCGACCTCCAGGCGCGCGCAAAGGGCGCGAACGCGTTGTAGATGCCGTCCAGGCCGAACACGGAGCAGCCAAGCGACCCCGGGTGGCGCTCCACCGAAGCTTTGAGCGCCTGCGGGAGGGATCGTGGAGCGGGGGTGTGGGGTGGCAGGTGGGAGGGCCCGTGCTGCTGCCAGCCGCACATGCCTCGCGGCAGCCCCACGCCCTCCGCTGCGTGGGGTCATGGCGACTGCATGTCGGGTAGCGGAGGCCCGCAGGGCCGCAGTTGGGCAGGGGCGCCCCCGGCTTCCATCCTTCCTTCCTTGCTGCGCCGCAGGTGACCCCACATCCACACCCGCCCCCGCACCCCACCAGCTGTGTGTTGGCCAGCACGCTGTTGGCGCTGCGGAAGCTCAGCTCCGTGGCGCCGCCGCCGCCGCCGGCACCCGCCCCGCCGCCGCCGCCGGCACCCGCCCCGCCGCCGCCGCCGCCGCCACTTGACCCTGCCGCGCCGTCCGGCCCCCGCCGCCGCCGCTTCCCAAGCGCCTCGCCAGGCCCAGCACCACCCTGCGCCGCCGCCGCGCCTGCCGCGCCCGCCCCTCCCGCCGCCGGTGCCGCCGGCCCGCGGCCCGCCGCCGCGCCGCCGCCCGCCACAGTTGCCGCCGCCGCCTCCTTGGTCTGCTGCCGCCC